>JADNRY010000113.1:0-191798 GCA_015501585.1 Rhodocollybia butyracea
TAGGAGGCAACTGCTATTGAAGAGGACGTGGAGCATCTCCAACACCGAGTATTTAATCTCGCACTCCTAATCATGGGCAAGGTTGGCGAAAAGCCATCGAGTGAGCTTCAAAGCAGAATTAAGGATCTTCAATTGTATGTCCTCTCAAACTATGAGTCTTATTGGAATATGCTAACGACTATTGACAGTATTCTTGATAGTATCATCACGGATCTACAAACTCAAACAGCAGAACAAATTGTTACTCGTCTTCTTCCGTGATATGAATAAGGACGCTGTCAGTAAATGCGTCAATCGCTTGAATGCGGCCCTTGAGCAATTTGGCGTTATGCCTGTGTCACTCACTGTGGTGTAAGTACTGACCTCTTCGCAGATGTCACTCAGCTACGCACTGAAGAGCTCCTTGGAAAGATCAGGTCAGATCACGCCATCCTGATGGCTCGAATAGAGGAGGAGTTATTCGAACCAATAACCACACAATGCACCATTGATCAAAACAAGATATGCTCTCCTCACCGGATATTTTACGGACGCCAGGCTGTAGTTGATAATATTGCCACCCTGCTCGCCAACGAGCGCACATCCCGGGTCTGCATTACTGGAGTGGGAGGGATGGGAAAGACAAGCGTAGCGCTTGCTGTAATGGAAAGCCCAGCCGTCATGCCATCTTCCCAAAGAAATATCAGTTTTGGGTCCCTTGCATTGAAGCGACCTCACCTGACCTTTTCCGTCGCATTCTTTACACACAGCTTCGGATTACGGCTGACTCGTATGATACCCTCGATTCTCTTATCAACGAACTCGATGTCTCCACTTTTACTTCTCGATAACTTTGAGACCCATGGTTTTCGGACAATGCCAACCAGAGTGGGATCAACAATATACTTATCCGACTAGCAAAGCTCCCACATGTTGCTCTAATGGTCACAATGACTTCGGCCTTCCCTCCCTCGGATGAAGTCGACTGGAGAAATATTCCACCCCCTTCCTTGGATCGACTCGCAGCCTGCGAAACCTTCACGAGTTTGTATCCAGGAACGGCTGAAGCACCAAATCTCGATGAGCTGCTGGAGGCTATTGGATGCATACCAATTGCTATTACTCTCATGGCGGCGAATGGAAAGCATTCGCAAGCATCCCCAGACGAACTACTGCAGGAGTGGAGAACAGCTGGCACCAATATGGTCTCTCGTGTGGATCACACGATCAGCCTGTCAGTGAATCGAGAAATAATCAAATCAAATCCGAAGCATTCACCCTCCTTGCTGTCCTTCCATGCTTCCAGCTGGGACAACTGGTAATAACCTGCGTTGGTGGCACCCACCCTGACCTCCCATTCCGCTACTGTTGGAGTTTTGCGCGTGGCTGCACTCCTTGAACAAGGTGATGGCGACTTTGGAACTTCACGTATCTTTGTGCGCCCCACCATTCAAGCATATATGTCTCAACAGAATCGTATATCCACTGAGGTGTATGAACAGGTACACAATTCCTGTTATAAATTTGTTCTCGACCACAAATCTATCCCTGATGATGCTAAGTTCAAAGACGACCTGGCAGCACTGGCGGCGGAAGAGACAAACATTCAGAATATCTTGATGCAGGTGGGTGTACAGGGTTTACGTCCAGATGCTCTTAATGCTCTCATCGCCTTTAGCTTCTATCAACTCTGCACAAAGACTAGCACTGTGATAGCCTTGCATGCTTTGGACATTGCACAAGCCACTGATAACACTCGATGTGTCGCTGAAGCTTGCCTAACCCTGGGGAAAATACTCTTCAGACTCGATCATTATGATGAGGCCTGTCCACATTTTGAGAATGCCCATCGCCTCTTCAAAACTTTACCTGATGGACCAGATCACTGGCATATGGGTGAATGTCTGATGTGGGTAGCAGAAACATGGATGTATACGCGCATGAGATTCTCTGATGAAATTCATCTCCTGGTGCTGGAGGCACAAGCAGAGCTCTCTCATGATCCAAGCCAAAAGTATTATGTTGCGCGTGGTTTGCTCGGACTTGGGACTTTCTTCACTGGTCAAGAGATCCGTATGAGGCTCTTAAAGTGCTTTATCCTGCAAAATCCATCTTCGAGGAGCGGGAATGTCAAGCAAGCACCTCCAAATGCCTTCTTTCAATGGCCCGTGTACATGTCGACCTCCAAGATCACCCGCAAGCTCTTAATCTGGCTAGGCTGGGTCTGGCAAAAGCTGAAACGACCGGCGATGATAGGCTCATCCATGACGCTATGATAGTCTTGATACACTCTCTCATCATCCTATCATATCATGATGAAGCACTCGACATCGTCGGGAAATGGCTTCCCCATGTCCAGGCTGGGGGGAGCCCACTTACTATCGGTCAGATTTTGGAGCTACTTGGTTATAACTATGTGGCGAAGGAGAACCCTGAAAATGCTCAATCTGCCTTCGAGAGGGCGCGGGTACAATATTCCATGGAATCTACAAGGTTGGGGAGAAAGAGCAAGCAAAGATGTTCAGCCAACCTTACTAAACTGAACAAAGGTCAGACTATTACTGTTCTCTCCGATTCAAAAGTATGGCCAAGCACAAATAAATCAGGTAGTGAAGTGCCTCAAACGCAACGCCGTTACTAGTTAGTACAGTTCGTTTTTTATATTGATATTCACATGAAATGTAAGCGAAGCGTTTATTTCCCACCTCCAGCAAAATCGTACCGCAGGAAATGCCCCAAAAGAGACTGGGGCACCCGCCAGTTGCAGCCAGTTGCCCGCCTATATGCTGGCGATGTCATTTTAACTACGTAACCCATAATCCATAATCCATACCGGCACGATAGGGCACGATACACCGCCCATACTTTAGCCTAATAGCTGTATATATTTGGTATTGTATTTCGAATATCGTTTCCGCCCTTTTCCGCCCCATCAGTCCGTTATTGCTTCTTATCACATCGAAGGCTATCGCTCACATCCCCGGCCGCAGTCGTGTCATCTTTCTGTCACACTTTACCATGTCGCTGAGATACCTAACTGCAAAACTGGCTCAACAAGTGCGACACCAGCCTATCATACGCTGAGATGGACTTATACATGCATGCTTTAGATTGACGACGAACTCATAAACGAAGCCGGGGCTTTCAGTATTGATCAGGTATGTGTCCCAGGCTCGACTCGCCTTTGCTGCACATTAACAGTGCAATCCCAAATATCAGCTCATGGAGCTTGCTGGTCTAGCAATCGCCCAAGCTCTTGCTCGTGTCTATAACAAGGACGAGTACCCTAACGTTCTCGTATGCTGTGGTCCCGGAAATCAAGGTACGTCTATCTGGATACTTAATCTCCTGTTTCGATTGTTTAATTCATTTCCAAAGGGGGAGATGGTCTAGTAGCTGCCCGTCACTTGGGTTCGTCATCTGTTATATAGCCATTCACGCACTCTAATCATGCAACTTAGCCATGTTCGGCTACAATCCCGTAATCTTCATGCCAAGGTACATTTCAACGCTTTGAGTTTTGATGTTTTTGTTGATTTACTGCTCAAGGGATTCAAAGACGTTTACAACTTCGAGGTACGTATGTGTTCAAGTGGTCCAATTGATAGCGTACTATACATTTTCTTCGCAGAGACTCAAAACTCAATGCGACAACATGAATATCAAAATGATTCCGCCTTCTGATGATACCTCTCTTCTTCAAGATTCACTATCCTCTGCAGAGGTGATTCTAGATACCATTTCTGGACTCTCCCCAAAACTTATCCAGGCCCCCTTTAACTCTGCCCTGCCTCTCCTGGCCAATTCTGGCCTTCATATCGTTTCGGTAGACGTTCCTTTTGGCTGGGACGTCGAAGAAGGAAATGTTGAAGGTGTCGGTCTTGAACCTGACGTTCTTGTTAGCTTGATTGCTCCGAAACGCGGTATGCGTTCGTTCCGTGGTCGCCATTTTGTTGCGGGGCGCTTCATTCCAAAGTAGGTTGCGATTTCAATAAATTCAGTGCCTGTCCTAACCGCGCATACAGGTCTTTGGAAGAGAAATTTGAGCTGAACCTCCCAGAATATCCCGATTCTGATCAAATTGTCGAGTTGGCCATGGAAGAGGAGGCTCATCGTTGACTACGATGGTCTATGTTAGTTCAAAAATCGTTTGTGATTTATCGGAGGATGTATAACGCAGAATTTAAAATATATCTCGACGCGACCATCTATTGCAACAGCTCTCGGAAATATTTCAAAGAGCACAAGAAGATCTCATTATGCCGTCAATGCAAAGACCTCTCAGGGCTCAGGACACTCGTTAAGATATCCGACGGGCCTACCAGCTTGTGCTCTAATTGCGTCTGAAAAGTACGTTACCCATGACCCCAACGCAATAATCACAATCACGCCTTACAGCACCACTGTTGAACTTGAAAGTGCCCGAGCCAATGCGTGTTTCAAGAAACCAGAGTTTACAAAATGCCTTGACGATGTCCGAGCTGCAAGCAATCCTAGTATCTCATATTGATCTCAGCCTTCCGATGACGCAAGGTGTGTAAACGTATGCACTTTCGAGATTTCTAGGTAAGACTGAAATGCTGGCGGCACCTTCGAGTTGACGATCTGCCGTCCATGTTTATCGTAGTCCACCCGATTGTGCAACATGGCGACCCCAGCTGAGTTCTGGACGGACGCGGTACACAGGAGGACTTAAGCCTCAGTATCACCAGAGCCAAGCAAATCTGTGTTAACGAGATCGTCAGATGTACACCCAACCGATATAGGGAGACGCGATTACGATAGCACAGCAATAAGGTCACCTACACAGAGTGACCAAGCGTAACAGAGAAATTGAGTGTGTGAGGGCACTGAAAGTAAAAGGTCGAGCTACTAGCCGCACTAACAAGCGACGAGGTGGAAGAGGGAGGCGGCAGGGAGTGGAGATACCTCAGGGCCAACTCCAGCTGCCGATACCGAACAGGAGAGAGAATACAAACGAGAATACAAAAGAGTGCACTTCCAGCACCCAAACCGTACCACTGTATGGTAGTGTATACGTATGTGTAGATAGAAAATAGACTCGAGCCACAAGAAACAAGGAAAGGGAAGTGGCAACGAGCTAAGAGCACACTTTTTGCACCCAAGCCGTGCCACTGGAGAAGTGTTGCCATAGACGGAGTCCATCGATATGTTGAGCCAACCGCTCCCAGATGCAATGCGCAGCAGAATCATATTGTTCATTGTAGGAGACCATAGGTATGATATTTATTCTTCAATGCAGTATCAGCGAAAGATAAGTTCATTACACGCACCGTCGCACTCCCATGTAAGAATCCTCTCCGAGTCTGAATCGAGGTTGAATCTGGCTATGGGAGGCAAAGAATCTTCTAGGGCGCGAAAAGAAACCTAAATGCGCCAATAGAAGTCGTGTCGAGGAATCCTTATCAATGGTCAACTGAGGCCAAGGTTGGGCCAGGCTGCCTATCTGCCCTATTATCTGGCGGTATTATCTTGGTGAAATGGTACCGGGATCCGCATGATGCCTTATAACAGGTCCAGCAGATTAGGGTTCAATGAAGTCGACAATGAAAATGTTAGCGCTGGTCCTCGTTTCGGCATTGTTGTACCGTGACTCCAGCGCTTCACGGTCGTGGATTGGTTCCACGATAGTATCAAGATAGTATGCATCCAAGTCCTTAAGGCCTCAGTACTCAATATTAATCCTCACACTAACTTATCATAGAACTTCGCTCAACAATGCGTCTACAACTTCATCATGGATCCTCCCAGTCAGTCCTATTGTTTTTTCCTTCATCCACTCCACACCGAAATATTGACCTCTCGAAGCTTTTCCATTCACGGAAGATGAACTGAAGAAACCTGGTCTTTTAGTTGAAGGTGAGTCCCTTGGGCTTTTTGCACGTCCACAGCGTGTCTTCCAGTCCCGTTAGTAGCACTTATCAACTAACCATCTCTTTATAGGGGTATCCGCATCCACCACAGAAGTTCTGAACACTATGAGAGAGCACCCGGACCTGCTAAGGAAGTCCTTCAATTTATTTCCGCGTCTATACCACACTTACCACCTTCTGTCCAGAACTCTCCCTCTTCACTCTCGAATGTATTGACCAGGACCTGCGTAGCAACCCCAGCTCGTCTCGCGCGTACAGGATCCCAAAAGACGTGACGATGGCGCCCAATCTCTCCGTGCACGGCCCTAACGAGTATGAGAGAACGTCATATTATAATGATATCACTGGAGACGATGAACACCCAGACCTCGTCTACCGTTCGGACTACCTCACTACGCCCTTCCCCAAACCCACCGGCGGATTCGCCCATCTCCCTGTTAAGTCGCTCCGCGGTGTCTTCGACACTCCGCTCAATGGTGTCTGGGATACTGTCGGTCCCCAGATTCGTGACCTGATCAAGGCTCGCAAGATCGACTGGTCGTCCATCGACCCTGCCCGCTTCTTCACCCACCCACCACCAGAGGATACGAAAGGGAGTCTTGGTCCCGTCGTCGTATGGATTGGGGTCGCTCCTGGATCTACCTCCGCCGATACTGCCCACGAGGTCTCTCAAGAGATCCTTACTCTTCTACAAAAGAACGGAGTCGATGGTGCTGTTGTAGAATGGCGTGAGGCGGTCCCGCGGAGGCTCGCAGGGCCTCCCCTTATGCGCCATGTTGACAGCAGTAATTCCACCCATTATGTGCGTCGTTTCCTCACGCCTCTTCTCGGTGTCCCCCTTGCGAGCGAAGAACTGGAAGAGGAAGATTCGCAGGGCACTCTTACACTCTGGTTCCATGAGAACAAAGACAACGATGGCAACCCCAGCGACAAGGTGTACGGAGTTAGCAGCTGCCATGTCCTGCGCAGGAACACCACCATCGACTATGAGCACAGATATGGTACACCCATGAGCCGCGTTCGGGTGTGTGGAATGCATCGATTCCAGCGCGGCCTTGATGAGATCATATCGGCCATTTCTGGTCATGCCATTCTCGCTGATCTTTGTGTCCGAGAACTTGTCAAACTGCAGGCGAAGGAGAGGCAGGATGCAAGAGCGATCCAGGCAAAGCAACGTCAATTGGATGATGAGACTGAAGCTATCTCTGATCTGGAGGTTCTTCATGAAGATGTCACGAAAGACTGGTCCAACCTCAAGCTCCACCGCAACATTGGGCACATTCAATATGCTGAAGCCATCTCGGTTGATGTCGAAGGTGGTACACTATATACCTCGGACTGGGCTGCATTCTTAGCTGCTGACGCAAAGTTCAGGGATGAGTTCGAGGGCAACGTCGTTGATCTCGGTGTGTTTTGACTTTTCTTATTTACCTTGTCTAACACAAACAACATTATTTAGGATTCAAGTGCAAGCCTGACGACCTTATGCGCATGCTCTATCCCGGTGGTGTTCCGACCACGTTCAAGTATCCCACCTTGGGAAGCTCCAGATCGAGGGCTGCGCCACGAAGGAGGACCTCTCTCACCCTGCAGGGCTCGACAGCGAAGGCCAGCGCTGCTTTATGGTCGGAAAAGACGGTTATACTACGGACCTCACCGTTGGACGCTATGCTGGCCTAGTCTCATTCACTCGGAACGAAGTCGGCATTGAGTCTGTCGAGCTCGGTATTTATAACTCGGGCCTCAAGACAGCTGTCTTCTCCGCTAAAGGAGACTCGGGCTCCTCGTCTGGCACATAATAAACGGTAAAGCTCTTGTTGGCCAACTTCACTCTGGAAAGAACATGGGCGGCTCGACCAGCAATCATGTTAGTTATTGCACCCCTGGGTGGTACCTCCTAAGAAGAGGTTCAAGTATGCGGAGTTCTATCGCACCACGTGGTCGGCTTGAGAACAACGTTTCATCTACCTCGCTGCTTTCTTACACACGTCCAAGCCAGTATTGTCTTCTGCAACCTCTTCGCCTCCATGCCCCTTCTCTTCAGTACATGTTCCTGTTTGTGGACTGCAAATCATCACCCATATCACCTCCCTGATTACGTTTCTTCCTCATCCAATCTCCTTGCTTATAAAATAGTTGTTACCGTGGCTGTACCAATGTACACTGTATTTGCCTCAGTGTAAATTATCACAACTATGTCGTGCACCACTCCAAAAATGACAATCTTAGTCTTGATCCTCGTCTTCAGCAGCGACTTAACCTTTCGCTAACCGTGGACTTTCCATCTGAGTGACTTGTCCAGTTGCGGTATCCCATCTCGTAATAAGGCCCACCCCAAATGTCACCATCCTTCTGCCAACCAGTTTCAGCAGCTGGGCCTGTTCAGCAGTAAGCACCTTGCCATTTTCACATAGCTTGTGTGCCGCCTGCAAAGTCGGTACACCACGATTCAACGTTGGTGAAAGTCCAAGTTTCCGGCATGTGCAAAATTGTGCAGAGTCGGCAAGCCAATCGATAACTGCTTGTAGCTCTGTATCGGTGAATAACAGGCCTAATTGGCCTTCTATTTGCTGCGACGAGAAATCAATAAAGCTGTGTCTGCAGGCGCACCTGGGCAAGACTATGTATTCCCAGGGCCCAGGCAATGTTCATCTTCTGGGCTCGTGCCCAGAGCTTTTGCCAGCAGTGCATCTCTACTGAAAAATATTCGAGTAGAGCTTTGGTTGATTAGGATGGTGGATTTAAAAAAATCGGTGTACTCTTTCCAAAGATTTCAGGTCATGACCTCGAGCAAGCTTAACACTGAAGAGCGATTGGGACTTTGGTCCCATCCAGTGGTCCCACTATCTCTCGTATGTATAATTATATATCATCGTGTTCTTTGACCAAAGACAGATTACCGGAGTCTGCATAAACTTGGCATAAACTGTGTCGGAAAATACTAGATAACCATCCGTGGAGTACTGGAAGTTCCTGGCTGACGCTGTAGGGGATGAACTGAGTAGTACTGGTGATTCAGTGTTCAGAATTTCTGCAAAAATTTCGGTAGAGGGGATGATAGACAACGGGTGAGCAAACAAAAATGCCCTGACATGACCTTGGGAGGGGGGTGGGGGGTCAAAAGTTGGCTTATGGCCAAAAAGTTTAACCCTACATAGTGGTGTTCTCTAGTGTTTAAATGGTCTGTGGCTGCTTTATACACCCTTCCGACGCAAATTCAGCTATAAACCATCAAAAATACCACTATCATGGGCCAAACACTAGGTTTTGGCACTCTCAGTAGGACCCCTGATAATAGGAGGGCAGTCCAGATCCAAATTTGCCCAAATTTGGATCAATTTTGACCTGATCTTACATCTAGGTTCAGGCAAAAATGGCCCCCTTTGGCCGAAACTCTCAGCCGATTTTCGGGCAATTTTTAGGTAGTTAAAAGGTGGCCGCGTGACCGACTAGCGGTATCAAAATGCACGAAACGGTTTTTTTAGTATTCACGGATACTTGTAGAGTTCATACGGAACCATGCAAAATGCGTGCCACGGGGAAAACATGCTCCACCTCCTCTTGCAGTGGCCAACAGTGATTCTCACATTGACAAGGGCATCAGGAAAAGTACATAATGCCCAGGCAAACCTAGAATATCCTGAGGCAACCCAGGAGTTATCCAAATTCCTAGGCTGCCTCAGTGTCTCTCAAAGGCTCTGGTTGACCCCAGTCACCAGGGAAACCCCAGTTTGAGGCCATATCCTGGGTTTCCTCAGTCATCTTTGGGTTGTCCTCAGGTTGCCCTGGGTTGCCCTGGCTGTCCCTGAGTCTCCCTGAGGTTGGGTTGTCCTCAGGCTGACCTGGGCTGCCCTGGCTATCCCTTTTCCTGATGGGATGAAGATATGGGGTTTTAAATTGTTTTAGTTTACTACCTATTGTATTATAAAGTCCTTAGAACACTTGAAAACAGGTTCTGTAGCTAGTAATGGCAAAAATCGGGACTTGAGCATAAGGATGGACACGAGTCCGGGTCCCGGACAACCCGGATCCGCCGCGCGGGTACTGGCGGAAAATAATCGCGACCCGTGACTGACCGGGACCCGTGGGAAACGGGTACCTGGATCCGCCGGATCCGGGTCATGCAGGTCAATCAGCAGGTATTTGTACTAAAATGGTACTTTATCAGGTCTGGAAGTACCCAAAGGATGACCTGTGACTGACCCGGACCCGTGGGAATGGGTACCTGGATCCAGCGGATCCGGGTCAGACAGGTATTCCCACGTGTCAAATCCACGGGTCACCTGGACTCATGTCCATCCTTACTTGAGCAAACCTAGACTCAAATTTTGGGCAATTTTGGGCACTTTTGGGTCAGAACAGTTCAGGCAAAAATGGTGTCCCCGGAGGGGTCAACAATCTGGGTGCCCCTGCCATAATCAGGATTCCTCTCTCAGTGCTCTAGAATATCACCCAAACACTTTCCATACTGCAGCCATTCATACTGATTGAGGCATAATGCTGCTCTGATCTATTAAGGGATGAGCAAAACACTATTAATAAATGAGCCTACGTCTGGGTTGACCAATACTATGTGCCGGAGATGCCAGCGCTGAGGGGTGGGAAAAAATTTCTATATAAGGGGCAGAGGAAGGGGGGGGGAATCAAAAAAATTCTTATGGCCCAAAAACAAGGTCATGTCTGGCCATAGTGGTTTGCTCACCCCCTGATAAACAATATTAATTAAAGATGGACGCGAGTCCTGGTTAAACTCCGGTACCGCCGGGTTTAACCCGTGGGAATATCTGCGCACCTGCGACCGGCCGGTCCCCACGGGTGTGCACCCAGTCACAGGTTAACCGTTTTATGCAGGTAAACAGCAGTTTACCTGCATATATCACAGGTACCGGCTGGTTTACCTGCATAAAACTGGGACTGGCCAGTTCCCATGGGTGTGCACCCGGTCACAGGTCACACATTTTTTGCACCGGTTACCGGGGCTGCAGGTCACCAGTTACCGGAACTGGGACTCGTGTCCATCCTTAATATTAATCATGTAAAGGTCCAGCATCTTGGTTTCTCCCTCGACAATGTGTGCAATTGTCTTTGCATTGAGCCAAAAGACTTTGCCATCTTTAGCAAGCTATTGTCAAGAAGTGAACCATTTATATAGTCTGGGAAGCATATCAAGTCAGACTTGATATTGTGGCCTTTTGGTCCAGTTGGAGCGCATGGCTGTCTTTCCAGAGTCATGTGACTTTACAGCTATACGACACATCAGATTGATATAAATAGACAAAGGAACAAGGTAGTCACCTCAGAACTGTGGATTCCAATGGACCAGTGAATATCCTTTTCTGGTTCCTACAACATCAGCAAACCACATATTTAGTCAAAAAATTTCACATCAACTTCCCACGCCACTGAATTTTCCCAGCGCTTTCCAGCATGGTCCAGCGGCGCACCGCGTTGGACAGCCTTGCCCAACAATGCCTGATTTTAGTATATGCCACTGATTTTTCCCAGCGCTTCTAGTGCTGGCCAGTGCTTTCCAGCGCGGTCCAGCAGAACACCGCTATTTGGGTATTTATGTGTAGGTGTGTGAAAGGTGCTATAAAACAACCTAACAAAAACACTACCGCACCTAACCAGACTATCAATATGTAAAGGAGCAAGGGCGGGTTGTCAGAGATTCCCCAAGGGAATGTCTTGTAATATCGGATGTACGTGCGCGACTGCTCCAGGTTCAAGACTGTAGCGCTAATGTGGGTAAACTAAGCTAGACAACTCTTAGAACTAAGTCAAGAGAAGCCTAGTTGGGGTGTACAAGTGTACGAGGGAACCAAGTGTGTATGTCCAAATCAATTAACCAAAACCAAAACCAATACAACAAAACTAAGATTCTCCTAGGCAAACTCTGGCTCTAGATAGAATAGTAATCTCGAGGTTTGTCAACAACCCTAGGCAAACTCTGGCACTAGCTGCTGTGACGCTGTAAAGTCCTCGACCAAACTCTGGGCCAAGCTATGATATTGTGAGTGAACTTAATCACTAGGAACCTGTACCACAATCTTAGTGGCTTGTCTAACTTTGTGAAGAAGTCAACTAAGGAACCCTCACTCTGGAGCCAAATAATTCCTTACTAGAAACCGTCCCCTCTAAGGAAGCAACTAGATTTAGGTTGATCAAGAGTTCGAGGGAACTCTACACACTTAAATTCGAGCAAGATATAAATGGGCTTTGCGAAGCACGTGAAGTTAGATTACTTTCTAAAGATCACCAAGTCAGGAGGCGTCACGCTACTGATCCCGTGGGGACGTTCTACAGAGCACTGGTCTTAGCAGTCAAATCGAGGGCAAGAAACTTGTCTTATTGAATAAATATGTCTGGCTTATATACTGAGTAGCGAGAGTTTAATACGAAAAATAGATGAAACGGATACGGAGAGAGACAGAAAGAGAGTGGAACAGAGGAATCTGGCTCGGAAAGGAAACTCCAGCCTATATATGGTACACACGATAAAGAAATAGTCCATTCTTGGGTATATATCAGAGGTAAAATATGATTTCGTGAGGATTAACATAGTTTTAAGGTGTTTTGATCCGAGTGAGGTTTCTCCGATTATCCCACAATTCTCCGGGGTCGGGAGTACCTTTACACTTCATGATCACTCGCCGCCCGGTTTCCCTTGGGTGAGTTTCATTCTATTCCTCGGATAGTTCTGTCCATCCTGAGTGTGATTAACATTTTCTCGAGAAGGCCTGTTATCTAGCTTTCCAATGACACCACTTATGATAGTCTTGAGCAACTGCGCTGAGTATGTACAAGTGATTCCCGATAGTTGGCTTTAATGGATAAGACCTTCTCGTGTATGATTTCTAAGATCAAATGTTTCGATTTGCCAAGGCTATCCCGGCGCGTAGCTTTCCATAGGACCGCTAAGCATGTTTCTACCATCTTCACGGTTATGACCGGTGCCGCAAATAGACCTCTACGGTTTCCTCGAGATTGTTCTGGTCCATTGTTACGGACTGTAAAGTCCACATCTTAACATAGCTTGTTGGGGGTCTTAGTGTGAGGGATGCCTTCCCTCATAATTCCTTCCCTTGAGTAACACGTTGGCTTAGTACTTATCCCGCTTCGAGATGTCCTGTAGTTTAGAGAGTATACACTCTTGGGTATAACTAGATTGACAATCTAGCGTTACATCTCCAGGCAGCCCAGGTATCCTCGCTAGCTTGGCTCTAGGCTACGCTTGTGGGTGTACCTTCATGGCTCGCTGAGTATTATTGTTAAGTTCTTTGCCTCGGCAACAGCTATCATGCTCGGGCTCCGTATAACTCTCTTATTGCATTGTATAATGCGTACAAAATGTCAAAATGTACGGTTACACACCTTAGGCCAATTTTAGGCCTAATACCGCGTTGGACAGCCTTGCTAACAAAGCCTGATTTTTAGTATAAAATTATAAACTTATCCTATTACTAGGGCCTTACTACTACTACCACTAGTATGGGCCTAGTATTACTAGTAGTACATGCATTTGAAGGTAGTAAATGCTAAGTTATAGTAGTCAGTTCCCGCTCGCACTATCTAGGAAGTCAGCAGCAATTGAGCCCTAGTCAAGAATGAAATCAGAGTGCAGCTAGTGGTAATACAGAGTAAGTTCAAGATAATAACATTACTAACCTGTTCTATTGTTCTGCTGAAGTGACACAGGGATCACCTTCCTCTACTGTCCAGAACTTCTCTCTGGATAGAGACATTTCAGTCACGCCCAGGTCCGGGGCCCAGGCGGATTTGATTGAGCGGCTAGACGCAGCGTTTGGCTGATGGATGACCTAAAGCCTGTCAATTTTTGTTTCCCACCTTGCTCGCCGGTCACCTTCCGTTTACTCCCGTCCCGTCTCTCTTTTACTCGTTTCGCTGACCGTCGGCTTGCCAGGACAATCCACAATGACGCTGCTGCTGCTGCTGCCGCCGGCTCGCTTGCGCGCATTGCATCAACGGTGTTCCAGTTTCTTGTCTCTCCCTTCAACTGGCTGCCTTCTACTCGCCTCTTGAGCTCTCAGTGGCCCAGTTCATTGCTGGCCACTGCAGTATTTATTTTTGTGCTTGCTCTCACTCTCGTGCTCTACTTTTTATCTATGGAAGGTGCACAGGCCACCGACGTAACCTCTACCTCGCCCAACTTCCAGCCTATTGAAACTGTTACCATCGACAAACACAAAATTTGTATCCGCCGTCCAACTCAGCTTCAGCCTACAGGAACACTTGCACTTCCAGGACGGATCGAGGACCATGTTTACTTCCTTAACTACACAAACATGTATGTAGCTTCCTTTCCGCTTCCCTTCCCTTCGTTGCTCATGAAACGTTGAACTGCCTGGGCCTCCTGGACCTCTGCAAGACATATGCCCTTGGTGTCACTGGGAACATGGTAGCATTGAGGGCTAAGCTCACTGGCTTTAGTGAGGATATGGTACGCTGGAAAGAGTACGTTCCCTATTTTCTTTCTTTTCACGATTGTTTCTCATTTACTATTGGATGAAGCCTTGTCCCAGGTGCACAGCGAAGCCACCGGGGCGTTTGTGAAGGCAAATTTGTCAAACCAACCAAGGACAATGCTGGTTCAACAACAGCAACAACAAAGAAGCTCAAGAAGCTCAAGCTCTCGGTGATACATCGAAACAAACTGATGGGGCTGTCTGGGGATGGGACTGCGAGCACGCAGGTGTTTGCTACTGAACGTTCCAAGGATATGCGGACCCTGGAGGAAAAGAGGAACCTTTTACGGCTGGTAAGCTCTCTTTCCTTCCCTTTTAATTTATTCAAGCTGACGTGGTGATTACCCAACCTCCAGGCCAAATCTTTTTGTGACGCCTATCCGTATATTCCTCCCGATGAGCTGGCACGGAGAGTAAAAGCTGAAGCTGAAGCAAAACAGAAGACTGATAGCTCAGTAAGTGGCTTTTTAACTATTTGAATATCTTTCACTGATAAACTTGAGCTTAGGCGATGCTTGCCACGTATATGCAATCCACGAACGATCAAATCGACAGCCTAGCGTCAATGCTCACTCACCACCTACCTGCTCTTCAAACTCCAGGACCCATCTCGCCTACATCTGCCATTGTGCCCATGACCATCGTGGGGATGTCAGATATGGATACGCATGCCCAGCCAAAGACACCCGGTACGTCTGAGCTTGCCTTGCCGGTGTCGGTGATGGCAGCAACGGCTCCCAAACCTCAGCCTGCTGCTACCTCTCATAGTTTGTTATCCTCTCTACAATCATTTTATTGTTAACTGATCAGTTATTAGCAGGTGGCTTACTTTCACTGCCGAGTTGCGAAAGCATCAGAACTTACGCTGTTATGCTCGCTGGCACCCAAGCCCTCACGTTCACGTACAATGACATTCCTGACCCCCGCCAGATCTCGTTCGCCAATGACATCCCCCGGCTTGACCGTGTCTGGGATGACGAACGCGCAAACTGGGACGCCAGTGAATGCAGCAAGTTACTAGTCATCAAAGGTACCCCAGTCGCTCTTCGGTACTGGCCTGATGTGTATCGCAACAAAAATGACCAACGTTGGAAAGGGATCAAGGCAACCTGGACTGAATGGAAGGTGTGTATGACTTGTGTATCTCATGTTTATTCTTTGCTTCTCATTCCTTGTTCAGTATGTTGCTGAACGGTACCGTGCGAGCACTCCAGAAGAATTTTGGATGGAGTTCTCATCCGATGATGGCAAGCGCTTCAACTGGAAAGCGATCACTGCATGTTTGCGAGGCCAATGTGCGGTACATGACCAGGAGTTATGCACAAAGGCAAGGAGCGAGTACGGGACGGAATTCGAGACACATTTTTCTAATCGTGGTAAAGTAATGACTGATAAGTCTGCCATTGCACGTCGATACCTTATGCTGAAGGAAAACCAGATGGACGTTGATTAATACATTTAATAATCTCTTTACTTACTTGAGTTTTGGTATGTACTGTTCATAAATAGAGATGTCCACGAGTCCGGGTCTTCCCAGGTACTCGCAGGTAAGATCCGTGGGAAAACCCGCAAGTATATGACTCGCGGATCCCAAGATCCGTTTCCCACGGGTCAGCGGCGAGTCGCAGGTCAGACTTTACAGAATTTTGACTGACTTGCGGGTACTTGCAGGTACTTGCGAGTGGAACAAGTCAACATATAATACTTGTATGTAAGGTGAGAATTACAATAAAATATTTAAAGCTACGGAGAAATTTTGATCACTACATTAAAACAGAACGACTACCAAGGGCTCGAAGGCTCCAACTCAGGCATGTCATCAAAAGTTTTGACATCTTCTGCAATCAAATGATTCAAATCTGATGAGATAAAGATGTTAGTGTTGAATAGAGAATCGAGATCAGTTGAAGGTACATACCAAGACCAAACTTTATCTTATGGGATACAGACATGGCAACCTGGCCCAACGGTGTCAACGGACCTTCAGCATCAAGGATTGTGGCCCAAAAAGCAAGATGGGCACTGTCAGGCTCAGACGGCTTGACTGCATTCACTGCTAGGTTAATAACATGAGCAAGGCAGGGTTTTCCCTGGAAAAAATAACAGTTACAGTGATATTATTCATGAATGAGAGAAGAAGAAAAAATCTCACGGAAAACGAAGTAGGTTTCAGCCCGTACGCGAGGTCAGATGGTGGGTAGAGAATATCACTGGATAACTGGAGAATAAAGGGAAGTGGATGAAATGGGAGGTGGGTGAACAAAAGAACAGTATCCTGTTCAACTGAGAGAAGGCGAAGACGAGCAACAGCAACGGCGGCGGATATCATCTTAAGAGAACGTAGTGGAAGAAAACGAGAGCAAATGTTTAAGATAACGTGACTCGTAACTAGTATATTGACAATAGGAAGTGCACAAGTTAAGGCAAAGCTATCAGGAAGACTAAGAAAGATGAGACACATATTGAAGGGAACGTACTCACAAACAACACAGCTTAAGAGAACAATGCTAGGTAACATGACGAAAGGAATCAAAGGCAGATATCCTGAAAACAAAATCAGTATTCAAAAATTACCAACCAAAGGGATGGATTCACCGGGGGAGGGCCAATGATATGGCGCATAGCTTCGGAACGTCCATGATCGTACCACGGAATATGAAGCCGGTAGCAGCGCAAAAAGTGATGGCGGAAATGATGTTCTCGACGGGAGGCATAGAGGCGGCTGAAGACTTTTGAGCATTTTTGGCAAATAAATACATGGCGAGCGCGGCCATGAACATTGTTGGAGACAATGGAGTCTGTGCTAAAAAAAATCATGCATCGGCGTGGACATGGTGGAACGAGAGAAAGATAGTAAAGGAGTGAACAAACAAACAATAATGTTTCATAATATTAGTTCGTGACCAGTAAACAAAGCAAAAAAAATACTTCTATATACAACTCTGGCAGGATAGTTAAGCAATGTTAGGCGTAGCAGGTAAAGCAATGTGGGGGATGGAAGCAGGACGATGATACGCCCAAAACCCTTTTGGCCCTAGAATACTGTTTTTTTGGCATTTCTGCAGTGTACATAGTATCTGGAAGTCATTGGGAGTGCTACCCATGATCTCTAGTTACTGAAACCCACCCTCAAACCCTGTAGTCTCATATGTATCTGTCTTGTCTCTACAATTCACATATCCAGAAGGATTGATCAGTATGCAGTGCTCCATCTGATAAAGCATGCAAGAGACTATGGTCTGGACCTTGTGTATTAATGTGTTTCGCTTGAATCCAATGTAATACAAGCTCCTCCAACCTCTATTTGCTCAGAATTGTGATATATGCACTTCTCACTATATGTTAATTCATCCCCTGCTTGACAACTCTGAAAGAAAAGGAGTTTGTTATGTATATTTGGTTCCCTGAGGTCTATTCAATGGAAATACACTAGAAGCACTCCCAGTAATATTTGTAGCATTTGTGCAGCACCACTTCACGAGTTATGAAGGCTGTATCCATTACTACTTATAATATTGGGATTAGAAGAGAACCTCTTTAGAAAGGTGTCACGCATGCGAAATATGATTGCGGCGGCATTTGGAGAACTCAATAGATATACTAGAGAGTCCAAATCCGAAGTCCCGAGTCGTGCCAATGTCCGGAAGTGGTTGAAATACGGAGATCTTGCTATAACTCCGAAATTAGGTCACTATTTGTTTAAGCCGAACATGAGCTAAAACCGCCGTTCCCCTGCATCCTCTGTGGTACTTTCGAGATAGGACAGTGTCCCTAGACCCTCTAGCATCGCTATAACCGAGTACAAGCATTTATAGAAGCTTGTTGTCCCTTCCCAAGTACAGGGAAGAGTGATAATCTCCAATTTCGGAGTGTTGATTTGAAATTTGAATTGAAATATAATAGAAACATGAAACTCGGCTCGTTAGAAGCTAGAGAGCGGTTTGACACACCCTTAAGTGGTCTGTGCACACTACACAGCCGCGCTCCTGCTCTATATAATGTAGCCCAGATTGATAGTTGATCCCCAGGTTTGGATTCCCCCCTCACATTAGAGGCAGGGATTTCCTCCTCACTTCACACAGTTGTATTATTAGTTTTGTTTGTTTTGTTTCAAGTTCAGTCCAGTAAAGTATTGTAGTTAGGCTGCAGTCAGAGCTCTGTCTGGGTAGACAACCTCTGGTCAGTGCTTTCTTGTATTATATAGCCTTCCGCCTCTCCCCCCCCCCTTTTACCTTAGTTCCTGCATTCACTTATCATTTCAAAGTTCAACTCTTTGTAATTTCACATCCCCCCTCTGAACTTAGAAGTCTTTATTGTAGTTTAGTGGTTTGTGTTGATGTTTTGGCTATTTATTGGCTGTTTCTCACACTTTCCGCTTAGCCACAGTTTTGCCCTCTCATCTGGAGCCCACCGCGAGGGGGGTGAAGGATTTGAGCTTTGTTTTGATACCTGCATGCAAAGCTTGACTAGCTTTAAAGTCAAACCAGAGATAGCTTGATCAGCTTTAAAGTCAGCTTGACAAGCTTTAAAGTCATACCAGAGCAAGCTTGACTAGCTTTAAAGTCGCTTAGAGTCCAGCTTGACTAGCTCTAAAGTCCATCTAGAGCATGCATAGCTTGACCAGCTTTAAAGTCACCCATAGAGTCAGCTTGATCAGCTTTAAAGTCGCCCCACTAGAACAAGCTTGACTAGCTTCAAAGTCAGATCCCCAAGAAAGCTTGACCAGCTCTAAAGTCAAGAACAGAGCAGGTTTGACTACCTGAAAAGTCACCTTTAGAAACCTGAAGTCACTCTCAGAGAACTTCATAACAGAACATGACAACAGAGTTGAATTCTCGCTCACTCACAGTCAGCTGTAGATCATTTAACAGTGATTTAGAGTGTAGTGACCACAAGAAAGATTCCTCTTGAAGTCTCAGAGAAAGCCCCTTGATATCAGAGTTTCACCTGCCATTTTGGAGTCAGCTGCAGCTTGTTACCAGTGACAATAATTTGGTGTGGAGTTCATTGGTTCATACCTTGGACTTTCAAGTCCATTCAAGCTTGACAAGCTTTAAAGTCACCTAGAAACCTTTGGAGTCGCTTACAGACTGTTGTGTCCTCTGATCTTGCTGACTTCTTCTAAGTCATCATGGGTCTTGGTTCAGCCGCTCTCACAGTACTTCATATTAGAAAGCAGAGTTCTTTCACTCATTTAGAGTCATTGCAGACCATAAAGCAATACCTCATAGTGTTGTGACCCAAGCATAGTACCACTTCTATGTTGAAGTATTAGAGACTTAGAGTTCAGACACAGTTTGAATCACCAGAGTTTCGCCTTTTCACCAAGTTAAAGTCAGCTGCAGCTTGTTACCAGTGACTTTGACAAAGTGTTAAGTGTTCTCCAGCTTGACTAGCTCTAAAGTTAACAGAAACTAGAGATACTTGCAGATTACTGAGGTCCTATGACTTTGTTGACTGATAAATATAAGAGATACAAGAGCAACCTGGACTGGTGGTCTCTGTGTCTCTAAGTCTTCACAAGTCTTGGGTTCAGTAGTTTCAGAGTGCTTCTCGAGGAAACAGAAATCTTTCATGCACTTAGAGTAATTGCAGATCAGAATGCTTTAACTTAAAGTGATATGGTATCAGAAGAGAATGATGTCCTTGTTTCAAGCTGCATAGTAGCCTCAGAGTTTTACTCTCTCATGAATTTAAAGTTAGCTGCAGTGATCTGACCAGTAACTTTAAGTGAATGTAGATTGCAGATTACTGAGGTCCTATGACTTTGTTGACTGACAAATACAAGAGATACAAGAGCAACCTGGACTGATGGTCTCTGTGTCTCTAAGTCTTCACAAGTCTTGGGTTCAGTAGTTCAGAGTGCTTCTCAATGAAACAGAATTTCTTCATGCACTTAGAGTAATTGCAGATCAGAATGCTTTAACTTAAAGTAATATGATATCAGAAGAGAATGTTGTCCTTGTTTGAACCTGCATAGTAACCTCAGAGTTTCAGTCTCTCAGGAATTTGAAGTTAGCTGCAGTGACCTGACCAGTAACTTTGAATGAATGTAGACTTTTGATCATGGCTTCATTGCCAACCTGAGCTCACCTTGTTAAGCAAAGGTAGCTAAAGATAGCATAGCAGTTTGTAGCTAGCTTCATCACACTGAGATGTAGCTTGATTCCCAGAGCAGTCTCTTGAGTCTCATACAGGGACTTAGAAACAAAAATTTGTGCATGGTTTTACAGACCAAAGTTGATTGTTGAACTTGTTGAGCTTGGCTTTTCCGCCATGAAACTTGAGCAACTTATCGCTTGAAAGAGAATGTTCTTGGTCTTACTAGATCAAAAGTCCCGCTTGAAAAGACTTGCACTTGGCTTTACAGCCGCCACTTTGAGCAACTTATTGCTTAAACTAAAAGGCCTATCATAGCCACCCAAAAAGAAACTGAAGTTACTCCAACAGTACTTCTTATGTTTCAACCTTGATATCCCTGGGCTTCAACTGTCCAGTTTTCATCTTTGAACTCGCTCCTTCAAACCCTTCCTGTACTTTCTTATCCAACTTCAACATTCCTGTTGACTCCGTCTCTATTTTATTTAAAAGGGATATCTGGCCCCTGACAGCCAGACAAGAATTGAATTTAGAGTAACTCTCTAGTGAAGACTATCACTGATGAGACTCACAAGAGAAAAGATAAACCATCAGAAGTCATCTTTGGACAACTGTCCTGAGTAGGAAAAAGTTGTCACTTAACCTTCTCAATAGTACAGAGTTCTTAGGGAGCTTTTGAGCTGAACTAGTTTTTTTTGTGGAATTGAGGGCTTGACATGAATTCTGTTCAAATGCTACCCTTTATTAGAGCTGAAGAACAGTTTTAGTAACTACCTGGTGCATTTACTAACACCATGGAAGTAAACCAACTGTTCAAGAAGCATTGAATCAGAATTCAGACTTTGATAACTACCATGATCTCATGGGAACATCTAAGTCAGTCAGACAAAGTAGAGTCAAAGCCACTAACCTGCAAATGATGTGGCCTGTTGCATTGTCATTAGCACTCATGGTTATTACCAGGAAGCTTATTGACAAACTCGAGTTTCTTGAGTGCAAATAGGTTAAACACTTGAAAGAATGAACTTCAGAGTAAATAATGAGAGGTCCAAGATGAGTTACTGGAGGAACTGTGTCACAATATGCCCAGTGTATGACACAAGTTTCATAGTAGTCTCATCTCTTCCCACATCATTAAATAAGCTCATAAGAATATGAACAGAATGATTGCAAACTATTGAATATGTGATATGAAACTTAATTGTTTCTGGGATATGGAATCATTCTGCACAAGTCCATTCCTGACTTAGCAGAATGTGGACCTCTCGTTACAAGCAGAAGTTACAAGTCAATTGGATGTCACTATGGATCCCCAATCTCTTGACTCCTTTGACCTGGTAGCATTTGGATCAACAGAGTAGATTTTGTTTAAAGACAAAGATTTGACAAGATTAAGCTCTGCATCTTTATGAAACTCCTTCTGCCACATATTTGAATAAACATAAGAATGAATGAAATCCAAGTTTTACTGAAAATATACTTGTAACTATAGTGACT
Organism: Rhodocollybia butyracea; assembly: GCA_015501585.1. NCBI lineage: Eukaryota > Fungi > Basidiomycota > Agaricomycetes > Agaricales > Omphalotaceae > Rhodocollybia > Rhodocollybia butyracea. The sequence goes on from JADNRY010000113.1 coordinate 21,956, forward strand.
GTAAAGTTGCTTGGAATGATTTGATGTTTGGAAAGAATGTTTCCCAACAAGATTGACAAAATCAACTTGTTCAGAGGATTATTTGAACTTGATGGAATTATATAGGCCAAGAAGAGCCATCCCATTCAAGGGAGAATCTGACTCTGAAAGCATTTGACTAGCATCAGTCACCTAGAGATTGAAAAAGATGATGTGACCTTAGTACAAACACATGTACAATAGCACAAGCAGTAGAACCAGAAATTGGATTAACATTGAAATCGAGATATGAGGACTGGAGTCTTGTGAAAATCAAATGTAATATTTACTCTCTGATGCACATGTACTGTCCACTGTCTCACAAGCATTGGAAGTTGGAATGCCTGCCTGTTAATCCTGCTACGGAGTTAATATTCAGAGCTGTGTTACTTGCAAGGATTGAGATACCCAATGTATCATTGACAGACTTAGCCACCAGTCGGCCTGGGACCTCATGTTGAACTGAGGACAGTTCATATTTAGTAAGGGGGAGATGATACGCCCAAAACCCTTTTGGCCCTAGAATACTGTTTTTTGGCATTTCTGCAGTGTACATAGTATCTGGAAGTCATTGGGAGTGCTACCCATGATCTCTAGTTACTGAAACCCACCCTCAAACCCTGTAGTCTCATATGTATCTGTCTTGTCTCTACAATTCACATATCCAGAAGGATTGATCAGTATGCAGTGCTCCATCTGATAAAGCATGCAAGAGACTATGGTCTGGACCTTGTGTATTAATGTGTTTCGCTTGAATCCAATGTAATACAAGCTCCTCCAACCTCTATTTGCTCAGAATTGTGATATATGCACTTCTCACTATATGTTAATTCATCCCCTGCTTGACAACTCTGAAAGAAAAGGAGTTTGTTATGTATATTTGGTTCCCTGAGGTCTATTCAATGGAAATACACTAGAAGCACTCCCAGTAATATTTGTAGCATTTGTGCAGCACCACTTCACGAGTTATGAAGGCTGTATCCATTACTACTTATAATATTGGGATTAGAAGAGAACCTCTTTAGAAAGGTGTCACGCATGCGAAATATGATTGCGGCGGCATTTGGAGAACTCAATAGATATACTAGAGAGTCCAAATCCGAAGTCCCGAGTCGTGCCAATGTCCGGAAGTGGTTGAAATACGGAGATCTTGCTATAACTCCGAAATTAGGTCACTATTTGTTTAAGCCGAACATGAGCTAAAACCGCCGTTCCCCTGCATCCTCTGTGGTACTTTCGAGATAGGACAGTGTCCCTAGACCCTCTAGCATCGCTATAACCGAGTACAAGCATTTATAGAAGCTTGTTGTCCCTTCCCAAGTACAGGGAAGAGTGATAATCTCCAATTTCGGAGTGTTGATTTGAAATTTGAATTGAAATATAATAGAAACATGAAACTCGGCTCGTTAGAAGCTAGAGAGCGGTTTGACACACCCTTAAGTGGTCTGTGCACACTACACAGCCGCGCTCCTGCTCTATATAATGTAGCCCAGATTGATAGTTGATCCCCAGGTTTGGATTCCCCCCTCACATTAGAGGCAGGGATTTCCTCCTCACTTCACACAGTTGTATTATTAGTTTTGTTTGTTTTGTTTCAAGTTCAGTCCAGTAAAGTATTGTAGTTAGGCTGCAGTCAGAGCTCTGTCTGGGTAGACAACCTCTGGTCAGTGCTTTCTTGTATTATATAGCCTTCCGCCTCTCCCCCCCCCCTTTTACCTTAGTTCCTGCATTCACTTATCATTTCAAAGTTCAACTCTTTGTAATTTCACATCCCCCCTCTGAACTTAGAAGTCTTTATTGTAGTTTAGTGGTTTGTGTTGATGTTTTGGCTATTTATTGGCTGTTTCTCACACTTTCCGCTTAGCCACAGTTTTGCCCTCTCAACGACGATACGTTTTAACAAACATACGCACATAGTAATTAACCAGCACCTTCTCAACCGATTCTAGAGCACTCTGATCGACTTCAAGGGGAAAAGGCTGGCGCAGGAGAGCTGGCTTGGGACCGAGCCAAGACTGTACTACCTGATAGAATGCTTTAATGAACGGAATCCTCGAGGGAGGGCTGTGCATTGACGACGGGCCAGGAGAACTGTACTGGGGACGATACGGAAGGCCAGGCCAGCAACGGAGTATCTCAGCTTCCCTCTGCAACCAAATCTCCCTTGCCATGGCGTCCTCTTCAGTCTCTCCTTGGGGCTCAGGAACGAGGTGCGCATTGAGCGTAATAAATTCCATGCGATAATTGATCTCCATCAACTCCCAGATGACCTCGCAAACAACCTGATGATGTACCAAACCAGCAGCACTGAGAGAAACAGGAGCATTGTTCCACCAAGCCTTTGCATCCTCGAGATTGGTCACATCGATGGTAATGCCTGTAGACTGCGAGTCAGATACAAATTTTGTAAGTTCTTTAAGCATTCGAGCGCGCCGCACGGAATTGGACAACTTGTAGCCACCAATGACTGTCTCAAACAGAGCTTTCCAGTCCTTGTTTCGATAGAATTTCCGGTTTGGGAGACTGAGCCGCCAGAGAAATGCGGGTCAGACACGAAGCCAAGCAAGAATGCGGTTGTTACAAATCACATTGGATGGGGTAAGGAACAACGAAGGATCAGGAACGGGACTAGGGAGCAAGGAGGGGCCGGTATGATTATAGAGATCGGCAAGCTTCTTGTTAGCCTCAGCCCACCAAGGAAGGCAATGAGGAAAGCTTGAATGGACAAGGACTTCAAAGCGATTGCGTGTCTCTGGATCCCCTGCAAAACAAAAATGTAATTAGCACAGTAGGACCCACAGGATACACAGAACGCACCAAGTTTAGCCTTCTTTGAAGGTGGCGGAGCTGTCACCCACGACAAACTCGTAACATCAACAGAATCTAACACTGGTGTTTTTGCCGCCCTAGCCTCCGCAGCACCTAACATTGAGGCGACACTGGAACGAGAGGAAACGGGACCCCTGAAGCGCGTGGATGTTGATGAGTCCAAGTCCTCGAAACTGCCTATCAAGGAGATGGAAAATTGCTGGTGAACAAAGGTCGCCATCCGTATGTAATGCTTGTACCTGCCAGGAAGGCCGCTGTAGATGATTGGATGCGGTGGATTACAATCAGAGATGTCCAACTTCATGTCTGAGTCGCGAATTGGAAGTAAGTTGCCAGTAAAATCAACATCGAGGGGAGGGACAACACAACCAATCTCAACGCTCGCGTGGTCTGCCCATGGATGAACGAACCAAACAGGGATGCCAATGCGAAACAGGTCCGCGACGGAATCAACAATGTCTGTGAATGCACCAATCACCGACAAATCAAGAGGAAAGCTCTTGTCAACGTTTTCTAGTCACGGTAGCCAGTCCTTTAGCCATTTTGCGCGTGCATGCGTCTCTAAAAAAACACGCTGAAGACAGGCGAGCTGCAAAGAAACAATGTTGGGAGCACCGGGTAGTGAGAGTCGAGCCATCAGTTTGTTCAATTGGTCTCTTCCTCGCACAAGATAAGGGTCATTCCTAATGTCGTTAGGAAGCTTCGACAATGTATTGCGAAGGTCCATGCACATGTCATGCACATTGTGGGCGAGAGCATCAGAGATACGGACAACCCCCACCAAACCAGGCACCTCAACAGGAAGATAATCCCGAGCATCTAGTTGGTACCAGGCAAAACGAAGAGGATGACTGCTGGAGTCGTTAGGAGCTGGAATGATTGCTAGGTGGCCAATGCTTCTGTGAAAGGGCTGAGGCCACCAGCACGGGTCGTCTTTGCCAAAGTTATTGAGACGACGCAGACGTGTTTCGCAGAGGGCGATTGGAGCAGGGATGAACGTCATATTGGGAGTGGTTACAATAAGCCCATAGGAAGGGAGGAGGGAACCGTATGGCGTATCATAGGGACCTAAACATAAATGATACTCGCTTCAAGTGAATATATGTGGCAAAATATAACAGAACTCACCTGGTTTGACCTTTCCCTCTTTCGAACTTGAAGCATCTTGAACATCTATAATCCTGCAAGGAACTTAAAAGCATATAAGGAAATATACTACACCAGATCACACAAGAAACTTACTGGTGTCCGAGAATCCCGAGATAGCAACCAAACTGCTTGGGGGAGAAACTGCGATAGAATTCTGGAGAACAGGAGAAGTAGGAGCGGGTACTGCGCCCAAATCACGTTGCTGTTTCCTGGCAGCATACTCGCAGAGAGACAACTTAACCAGAGGATGTTTTGAAGTAGCAGGGGGAGGAGGTTGTACAAGCGACAAATCAAGAGGATCGGAGTCAGATTTTGGCGGGCTAGGGGGGGGCAAAAATAACGAAAGCTGGGTCTATTCCAAAGTCTAGTAACGAAAAGATCATCGGTAGATGGATGTGGAGGAGACGACATAGCATATGAGGGAGATTCCATCGAAGGAGGAGAGTTGATTGTATAGATTTGAACCGAGAGGAGTTCCATCTCACGATTAATACGACTGATGATATCGGATAGCTTGCCCCCTTCAGGATCTTCCATCTCGAGAACTGCTTTCAGTGTTGGCCGCCATTTCAAGTCATCGTAAGGTATAGTGGTACCACGATAAACATCTCTGAGCTGCTGTTCTACGACAGGAAAGGACAAGTCGGTTGTGGCATAAGTAAGTAGAAGGTTCCAGCATTCCAGTTCTAATTCAGCTGGAGACGAGGGGTTCGATGGAATATCAAACATCGCGAGTGATGGATGTAGAGAACGACAGAGAAGTTGGATGTATGCGAGTGAAGCAACCAGAAGTCCTAAAGGCTGACGCCAATAAAACAACGAGCACAAAAGGATGAATCCAATTGTGTGGTGAAGGGATGACTCCAATCACCGTTGGAGGCAACGACGAGCGCAAAATGGAGTGGGCGATGAACGACGATGGTGGGGAAAGAAGGACAAGTACAATAAGCACTCAAACAGGTCACGTGAAACTTGCGAGTCAAGTCTCCGCTGGCATCTCGGCACTAGTGAAATCTGGGTGCTGACAGACTTGACAATTTTTATAGTTGGGCGCTAACCCAGTTGCTCTTGTATTGCTACCACCACTTGGTCTTGGTCATGGAAGACTCCTCTACACCCCAGAATTGGCATCAGCCTTTTCAATGCCTTGACAATTGGCTTCAGCCTTTTGTCACGCACTTGGAGCCATCCTTGTGCGCGGCGCGGTTGTTTTTGAGATGGAGACTGTGTTGATAGCTGTTTGGGAATATTTCGGGAATTCTCCACAATGGATTGGACCACTTCGGTTATTGGTTTTTGCTATATAAGGTGCGGTTAATTCTTGTCTTTTCTTTTGTTCCTTTCTTACTTTCCTCATCATGGGCACCTCTAAATGTACTCAAAAGAAGAAAGCTGTCCCTGCTTGTGCTTCTTCTCATTCTTCCATCTTGATGGCCTCCTCTCCCGCACCTGCTACCACTGCTGTCTCTCATTGCTCATCACAATCAACCATATCCAGCTTTTTGTTGCCAGCAGTCACTCCCACTCCCAGTCTCGGCAAACATCCTCATGGCAGCTCACCTGGTCAGCAGGGCGATGACAAAGGAAGTCAGTCAGATGGAGGGACTCCTTCTCATACAAAGAAGATTCACATTGGAACAATCGTCGATAAGGCCTCTCATTTCACGGAAGGCTTCACTGAAGGCACAACAAATAAGGAGATTCTCAGTATGTCCGTTAACACATCTTTTATTACTTTCACACTAACTCTTTTAGAGCTGCAGATGGCTGGTTGGAGTTTTCTGTGTTTCAAGCACTATTTCATGCCCCCTTCCATCAACGACGCTAATCCGGCTATCGTTCAATACAAGTTCATCTGCAAAAGGTGCTAATCTATTTCAAATTATATTGCATTGGTGTCTACCTTTGTTTTCACAATTGGAGTCATCCTTTTGTGCCTTCTATTGAAGGTTGTGTAATACTTAGTGAATTATTGGTGGAGCTTAAGTGCTCACTAGTTGTGGGGGTAGTTCTTAATTATTTTGAACTGGGTCCCTCGAGCCTATATTTATAGGAATAAACTAGTACATGGGAAACTACTTAATAATCTTGCTGCGGAATGACTGTGCATTGCTGCGCATGACTCTACATGACTAGATATGACTCAATATGACTTTACTTAACTAGCTATGACTTATGTCCAATGTATCAAATACCATGAACCGAATATGAGTCATAATGACTCGCCGTGACTCCACATGAGTTGATAGGATAGTTTCCGTTGATATTACAACACCTTTGTAATTGGATTCTTCCTTTTGTGAATTCGGTTTCCTTGCCTCACACACACCCTAATTGAGGGCATCATAGCAATCCAAAGAAGTTCGTTGTCTGCGCTTGCCACAATGATGCAACAAGCAATCTTGCTTGTCATGTCAGAGTTTGTAACGCTTGCCATGCTGCTGCCCCTCCTGGTCAGCTCACTGTCCCAATGTTTGCTAGAGGATTGACGTATATGGACCAGAAGCTTCACCTTCTGATCATTAAGTGGTGCGCTTGTAATAGCCATCCAATGCTTATTGTGGACGACATGGCGTTTGTGGAAATTCTCCACATGATGTACTGTAATGTTATTATTCCAAGTTGCCAGACTGTCTCTTGCAACATCAAAGCCATATTCAACATTGCACAGAAACATGTGAAGACTTTCCTAGCAGATACTCCCGGTCATAAGCATAGCATGTTGGATGGCTGGTCATCCCCCAATGTTATTTCTGTCCTTGGATTTGCTATCATGTTTCTTGACGAGAACGATGAAATGGCAAGTATTGTACTTGATTGTATTAGGTGAGGTTTCTCTCTTTGTATATAGCTATAAACTGATCTTATGTTGCCTTAGGTTAACAAAATCACACACAGGGAAATACTTGGCCAAAAAGGTAGCTGAAGTTTTTGAAGAGCACAGTTTGGTCAACTCGATGCTTGGCATGACCATGGACAATGCTTCCAACAATGATACCTTGCTCTATGAAATCCCCTCCCTTCTTCCTTCTACTGCAACTGTTGGGAACAAGTATCAGATCCGTTGCTTTGCCCACATCCTGAACCTTTGTTGCAAAGCCTTCCTCTCTCTTTATGATTCATCGAAAAAGGCCCTCCGCATGGATGGAGTAGCTCAAGTAGCCGGTCCCACAAGTGGGAGCGACGGAGACAGTGATGTTGAGGAAGATGAGGTGATGAGTGATGGTGAGGATGGCACTAGCCTTGTTGAGGATCAGGCTGCTGACAGGGATGATGGCGACTGGGAGCAAATTGAGGACCTTTGTCACTCATTAACGGAGGTTTCCTGGCTCAGTGCAGCCGATAAGGAATTTGGGCATACCACAATCAAGAAGGTATTAAACCACTTAATTCTTTGGTTTGTTTCCTATGTTTAACCCTTTGTAGTTACGTTGTATAGGCACTAAGTTTCGCAATTCCTCCACTCTTCAAGATGAACTCGAGCAAGCTTGTGACTTTCTCAAGATTCCTTGAAAGAAGATGATCCGCCTAGTTGATACTCGATGGAATGAATACCTTTGCAGATGTCATTCCCCGTGCGCTTAAACTCCGTCCAGCGCTGGATTGTCTCATGAGCCAGCCCAAGCATAATAAGGGTAAGGGTTGCCTTGGACGCTTGAAGTTTTCTATCGCAGAGTGGGGTTTAATGGCTGAACTGAAGCCAATGTTAAAAGTTTGTTCTTCTATTTCTTATATTTCCTTTTGCTGACTTTGTACAGATTTTTCAAGATATTACTATGCGCATGTCCTTCTCAGCTCAGCCACTCGTGGCTGATGCCATTCTGCTCATTGATCTTCTTGAAGTACGACTCCAACAACTTGTACAGGATGCTCCTAAGTTGCTCATTCTACGTGCATCTGCTGCCAAAGGTTGTGCTATCTTAAACAAGTATTACTCAAAAACCAATGATTCTAAGATGTATCACATGTGCATGAGTAAGTGATCCTTGCTCATTTGTTTTGCTTCTCACATTACTTGCAGTGTTACATCCTAGATACAAGCTTGCTTATTTCCGCAAAGCCCAATGGGAGCCTGATTGGATAGAAACTGCACATAACTTGCTCTGTGATGAGTGGGAGACACAATACAAGCCTACCATTGATGCTTTCTTTCTCAAACCTCCGACTGATGTTCCTGCAGCTGATATAGTAAGTGTTGTTTACATCTAGGTGATATGTGTTAACTTTGTGTTTAGGATGTTGATGGCCTTTTCAAGGAGCTTGACAGTTTTGGTTGCTCCAGTGCTGCAGATGTAGTCGATTCTTTTCTCAACACTCCCCCAGATGCCGAAACTGATACTATCAAGTATCATGTTTCTCGATTGGACAATATTGGAGCCCGAGTTTCTCCCGGTGGTGCTTTTGCTTGCATGGCTTTGGATTTTCTTACTGCCCCAGGTATAGTTCTAGATTATCTTAGTGATTTTTCTTCTGACTCACTTCGTTAGCTACTTCTACTGATGTTGAATGACTTTTTTCACATGGTGGTCTCCAAGTGCCCAAATGTCGTCACAATCTTGCCTTTGAAACTTTGCGCTGCCTCATGGTCCTGCGCTCATGGTTTGAAGCTGGCTTAGTTCCTCTTGATGTTGTTAAGTTTGGAGTACTTTTGTAATTTGAAGAGTTGTTGTAAAGGCAAGGGTAAACAAACAATTGTTGATCTTGACTCTGATACTGAGATTGAGGTTGTTTAATTGTGTTTGCACACCCTTCCTAATTTGGTTTATCTAGTCATTTGCTATCTCGTCATCTCGTTGTATCCCCGCTATTGCCTGCTAACTTTGCTAACTTGTTAATCTGATCACTTTTAATATATTGTTTATACATAATTTGTTCTTGAAATAGACAAGTACTTGCAAGTACACTTGCAAGTACTTGTGAGTTTACTTGTGGTGGGACCCGCGAGTCAGGGATCCGTTTCCCACGAGTCTTACATGGGTCACAAGTCACCCTAATTGTGCCACGAGTACTTGCGCTCCGGATCCAAGTATACTTGGATCTGGACTCGTGGACATCTCTATTGGTTGGAGACTTTACGGCATCACAGCAGCTAGTGCCAGAGTTTGCCTAGGAGAATCTTAGTTTCATTGTATTGGTTTTGGTTTTGATTATTTGGTTTTGGACACACACTGATATGCCCAAAACCCTTTTGGCCCTAGAATACTGTTTTTTTGACATGTCTGCAGTGTACATAGTATCTGGAAGTCATTGGGAGTGCTACCCATGATCTCTAGTTACTGAAACCCACCCTCATGACCTGTAATGTATCTGTCTTCATTACCCAACATTTTAATAATTATTGACTTGTTTTAACAAGTCCAGAGATTTTACAATTATTTATTGTTAGTAACAATAGATGTCAATGACAGGTGGCTCATAATTAAATGTCAATCAAAGATTCTCATGTGCATATGGCAGAGTGGTTCTTCCGCCGCCACGATGTGATTCTGGTGTTGATCGGGAGGCTAATGGTTCAATCCTGCCGGGTAATGTTTTATTATTTCTCCGTTTTATTAAAAATAGGTTAGGGTTAGGGGTTTGGGTTAGGGTTTGGCGGCTTGTGCGAAGCGCGAAATTTAGCGGTTAGGGATATTCTGATAGCGTAAACGAGGCAGGCCCAAAGTTTACGCGCCTGCGGGATTACAATAGAATAATTATTACACAGTCTTGTTATAACAATAAATAATCATACAATCTAGTTACTTATAATATCAAGTAGATAATTATTAAAACAATGTCCTGAGCTCCTGTCTTGTCTCTACAATTCATATATCCAGAAGGATTGATCAGTATGCAGTGCTCCATGTGATAAAGCATGCAAGAGACCATGGACTGGACCTTGTGTATCAATGTGTTTCGCTTGAATCCAATGTAATACAAGCTCCAACCTCTATTTGCTCAGAATTGTGATATATGTACTTCTCACTATATGTTAATTTATCCCCTGCTTGACAACTCTGAAAGACAAGGAGTTTGTTATGTATATTTGGTTCCCTGAGGTCTATTCAATCGAAATACATTAGAAGCACTCCCAGTAATATTTGTAGCATTTATGCAGCACCACTTCACGAGTTATGAAGGCTGTATCCATTACTACTTATAATATTGGGATTAGAAGAGAACCTCCTTAGAAAGGTGTCACGCATGCGAAATATGATCGCGGCGGCATTTGGAGAGCTCAATAGATATACTAGAGAGTCCAAATCCGAAGTCCCGAGTTGTGCCGATGTCCGGAAGTGGTTGAAATACGGAGATCTTGCTATAACTCCGAAATTAGGTCACTATTTGTTTAAGCCGAACATGAGCTAAACCCGCCGTTCCCCTGCATCCTCTGTGGTACTTTCGAGATAGGACAGTGTCCCTAGATCCTCTAGCATCGCTATAACCGAGTACAAGCATTTATAGAAGCTTGTTGTCCCTTCCCAAGTACAGGGAAGAGTGATAATCTCCAATTTCGGAGTGTTGATTTGAAATTTGAATTGAAATATAATAGAAACATGAAACTCGGCTCGTTAGAAGCTAGAGAGCCGTTTAGTGGTCTGTGCACACTACACAGCCGCGCTCCTGCTCTATATAATGTAGCCCAGATTGATAGTTGATCCCTAGGTTTGGATTCCCCCTCACATTAGAGGCAGGGATTTCCTCCTCACTTCACACGGTTGTATTATTAGTTTTGTTTGTTTTGTTTCAAGTTTAGTAAAGTTCAGTCCAGTAAAGTATTGTAGTTAGGCTGCAGTCAGAGCTCTGTCTGGGTAGACAACCTCTGGTCAGTGCTTTCTGTTTTGTTTCAAGTAAAGTTCAGTCCAGTAAAGTATTGTAGTTAGGCTGCAGTCAGAGCTCTGTCTGAGTAGACAACCTCTGGTCAGTGCTTTCTTATATTATATATATATCCGCCTCTCCCCCCTTTTACCTTAGTTCCTGCATTCACTTTTCATTTCAAAGTTCAACTCTTTGTAATTTCACATCCCCCCTCTGAGCTTAGAGTCTTTATTGTAGTTTTGTGGTTGGTGTTGATGGTTTGGCTGTTTATTGGCCATTTCTCACACTTTCCGCTTAGCCACAGTATCGCCCTCTCAACACACATCATCAGTTTTGGTTTGGTTATATTGATTTGGACATATTGATGGTTCCCTCATACACTTGTACACTCAACTAGGCTTCTCTCGACTTGGTTCTAAGAGTTGTCTAAGCTTAGTTACCCATGTTAGCACTACAGTTTTGAACCTGGAGCAGTCACACGTGTACATCCGATACTATAAGACTTTCCCTCAGGGAATCTCTGACAACCCGCCCTTGCTCCCTTACATATTGATAGTCTGGTTAGGTGCAGTAGTGTTTTTGTTAGGTTATTTTATAGCACCTTTCACACACCTACATGCAAATACCCAAATAGCGCTATCTCTCTAGCATGCCTGGTTTTTAAACCTAACACACTGGTAATCATACCACATGAATTGTAGTACCCCAAATTACCACCATGCATTTGACACTCAGAGAGCTCAAGAAGTGGATGTGTGAGGCTCAAAGCTTTAACAATTTTGGCGGCTCATTGTTTCAACACGTGTACTACAATGGATGCCGGGATATTGCTTCCAACTAGATGTGAAACCCAAGATTATAGGTGAAACTCCGACGTCTACTTGTTCAAGCCAAGAGTGTACCTCCTTGGTCTTAACGAGGCGAGATTGCTATCAGAGATAAGTTAGGACGGAAGAGATGGATAGATGAAGGTACTCACATCGCTCTGGTTTGAGTTAGCACTGACTGAGTCTCCCATCTTTAGAGTCATGAATTTCTCGCTCTGAGTAGAATATTAGTCCAGCAACGATGGAGGTGGTAATGAAACATGAACCTGGTGCTGCAAAGTACTGGCGGCGTTATCAGCGTGACCCTTGAGTTCCTGGAATGGATAACGGCACTTAGAGAGCTTGAGAAGTGAATGTGTGAGGCTGTGAGGGCATTGAAATTACAAACATCGTGGCTTCAAAGACAGGAGAAATTGCTGATAATGTCGGTCGTAGTAAGGTCGGAGCTTTGACAATTTGGGTGACTAGTTTGCTCAATGCGTGTACTACAATGGATATCGGATGTTCTGTACCAAGTTTTATAACAAAATTTGGTGTGTTTAATTCTTGTGTTAAGTTACAGTTAATAAAGTACATCGTCAATGACATTATTGCTTCCAGCTAGATGGGAAACCCAAGATCATAGGTGAAACTGTCCGATCAAACTTCTACTTGTTCAAACAATTGCTATCAAAAGAAAAAGTCAGGATGGAAGAGATAGATGCAGATACTTCGGATGTTGCTCTGGTTCAAGTTACCGCTGACCGAGTCACCCATCTTCTGGGTGTATGGCCCATATAGTGTGTAATAAATCAATCCTAGTGAACTTGATAAAGTATTTCATTCTTGAGGAACTTTGTTCTCTTGAACAGATTCAATTTCATCAATTGTCACAAACTTTCAATACAACAAAGTTCATTCTTAGAGATTCCAGGTAAAGTATCTTACCCATGATGAAGTTAGTGCTTTGCACATCTATGATCTGCTTGCATCTTATAGCAAACCACCAACTTAGATTTCAGCAGTTTCGGCACTTAGAGCTTCCGCTGTTAGCGCTGGGGCGCTTATGTCTGTTTATGCCACTGCGATTGCCATTTCCTGGGCATGGTTCGTCAGCTTACTCGGCCCAGTCGGCTACCTGTGAAGCTTTTTAGTACTAAGTAAGTAGGTATATAGTATTATACTACAGCGGGGACAGCCGTACATACTGAAGGAGAGAAGCAGCTGTCCAGAGAGGATACTGTGTGCAATCTTGTGCCATTTGACAGACACAAAATGAAGTAGATAGCCTATATGACAGTCTAATATTAATTGCAACTTAATAATGCTTGCTTACAAGTAAAAGCTTAGGTATAATTCTCGTAGTTCGTACTAGTAGAAGACCAGAATCTAGTCTCCTATAAGCAGACAGAACACAACAATCAATAAACTGTTGTATGTAATGCTTTGGCATCACCATATGCAGCAACTCCGGAGGTTCAACCATGGACTTACAAACACATGTATGGACTTACTAATAGTGTATATATTTATTAGTGATCATTAGATAGTACTTACCACGCATACACGGACATGTAGATACTCCGGCACACTTATACTACAGTACTTAGAGTATATAAGCTGTATCGAGCTCTCTCCAATATAATCATCTTACATTCTTACACTCTCTTAAAGTCATCTACCACAACAGGTTATGGGCCCGGCCTTTACTGAAATTGCTCGTTGTTCACTATCTGCATCACTCTTTGACAAATCACTAAACTTGTACTCTTCCCCATTTGCACCCATCACATTTCATTATGTCAACGGAATCCACTTCCACTTCCACTTATTGGATTGACCCCCTTCACGGCGCCATTAATTATAACGTGTGGCAAATCAAGATGAATGATATCTTGACTGATCTGGGCCTAATTAACTACATTGGGTCCACGGCGCCAACTCTCCTCTCTGATAGGTCAAATCAGGGCGATCACGACAAATGCACTGAGAAGGACCGAAAGCCCTCTCCACTATTAGGTTGCATGTAGACGACAGTGCCCTAGTCTACATTGCAGGTGCAAAAACATCTAAGGAAGCATGGGACACACTGAAGAGGATGTACAAAGCTGCAGGGACCATCAGCATTATTGCTACCCGCCGTAAGCTTTTCCGTACTCACTGCCCAGAGGGGGCAGACATTGAAGAACACGTCCGCACTATCCGGGGATATCAACAACAGCTTGCCAATCAAGGGCATGGCATCAGAATTTTCCACCATACTCCTCACATCCCTCCCTGACTCTTGGGACCAATTTGCATCCTCTATTGACAAGGCTACCCTCACAGACACTGCAGACCCGGACTCCACCATTCTCATGTCCAAAATCTTGGAAGAAGACTTCCGTAAACGGTCTAAAAACACGTCACCTGAAATTGCCTTACCTGCCAATGGTAATAATTACAAAGGGCAATCTAAATCAAAGTTTGGTAAATCCAAATATGATTCATCCGCCACCTGTCACTACTGTAGACGCGTCGGGCATTTTGTAAGTGAATAAGTGAATGCCGCACTAAGAAACGAGACCTCCACTGGGGAGGCAAGCCAGGGAACAACTACAACAATGGGAATAACAATCATGGGAAGAATTTTCAGCATCACTCACATGCTGCCATCTCGGACTCAGACTTTGCATTCATCACAAAGGACACTGCACTATCGGCCACCACACCTGCCTCCAGCTGGATTGTTGACTCCGCTACAACGTCACATCTAGTTAGAGACCGATCCGCATTTACTACATATGCGGAATTACAGAATCACCCCATTCAAGGTGTTGGAAACCCCGCCGCTGGTATTGGAAAGGAAACTGTCCAGATCCAATCTACTGTAGGTAACAAGACCTACACCATCTCGCTCCGAGACGTTGTGCATTGCCCAACCACGCCATTTAATCTTTTGTCTGTCAGTAAGATCACTGACATGAACTGCGGAATTAATTTCCGCCAACATGGATTCACTATCACGGCACCTAATAAACCGGATCAGGTCATTGTTTTAGGCACCAAGACAGGTGGCCTATACTCGCTGAATGTCACGACAAACATTCCAATGTAGGCTTACGCTGCACAAGTCTCCCAGAACCGGTCTTGGTATGACTGGCACAAAATCATGGGACACATCTATATGGGTTCAGTCAAAATGCTAAAGGAGAAGAATATGGTTGAAGGAATGAAAGTCAATCCCGACACACCACCTCCTCAGTGTGTGTCATGCATCAAATCTAAATCTCATGTCACCCCTTTCCCCCAGAAGTCTAACACTGAATATACAGAAATAGGGGATATGACATACACAGATGTATGGGGACCTGCCCGAACACCCGGTATTCGAGGCGAAAGGTACTATGTCAGCTTCACTGACGGCTGCACACATCGCTCCAAAGTCCACTTCATGAAGGAGAAAGAGGTTCTCCCACATATCAAGAATTACCAGGCACATATTAAAGCACAAACCGGCAAAGACCAAATGAAGGCCATGCGATTTGATGGTGGGGGAGAATACAGCAGCAAAGAGGTAACTGGGTACCTTGACTCATGTGGGATTCACTACGAAATCACCGCCGCCCACTCACCTTCCCAAAACGGCGTGGCGGAGCGCCTTAACCAAACTTTAATTGAACATGCACGCGCCATGATATTAGAACACAATATTCCGTACTTTCTATGGCCGGAGGCTGTAGCATACGCATGTTACCTCCGGAACAGATCTCCAACTCGTGCACTGAAGAACTTTATCACCCCTGAAGAGGCTTTCACAGGGAAGAAGCCCAATATTTCGATGTTACAGGAATTTGGAATTAAATGCTGGGTATTACAACAAGACGGCCAGAACTCAAAACTTGATCCGAAGTCTCGGGAATTTATTTTTATGGGACTCTCCAACCACGGCAAAGCATGGAGATATTACAATCCCAGGGCCCGGCAAATCCAGACATCCCGAAATGTAGTCTTTGAGAATCAGACTTACACACCCCCCGATTATGCGGTTTCCCCTTGGGTTCCCTGCACAAATAATTCCCAATCTACTATCTCCAACCCTCCATTGCTCGAGGGGAGAGGGGGAGTGCCGAGCAAATTCCAGGTAGTGAACCCGAAGAATCCAAGTTGCCACCAACGCTGCAGACACCACCAAGGGCGCATCAACCCGCTCCACTAATCGCACCGCCGGCACCATCAAAGCCCCGCATAGCGAGACCCGCACCCACACCTAGAGCACCATCGTCACGGCTCGCTAATATTCCCGCACAGAATTACCGCCCATTGAATAATTCACAGGCCCGAAGCAGACCCGCACGATGGGAAACAGTTGTCCCCATCACTCCTGACCAAGATCCCGACTCATCCCTATCTACTGAATTCTCACTATTATCCAATGTCAACACTGATTACTCGGATGAGCCCGCATCACATAACGATGCACTTACACGCCACGATTCAGCACAATGGGCTGAAGCCATGGACAAGGAAATCAAACAACTCCAATCTACAGGTACTTGGATACTCAATGAGCTCCCTGCTGGCCGTAAGCCAGTAAAATGCAAATGGACTTATAAGCTCAAACGCGACCACACCAGAGCCTTACCAGATACAAGGCTCGACTTGTGGCCAAGGGATTTTCCCAGATCCCGGGAATTGATTACACTGACACATTCGCACCAGTTGTACGGCTCGAAACATTCCGTACCCTTATGGCAATAGCTGCCAGATACAAACTCGAAATTCACACCATGGATGTTGTTGGTGCATACCTCAATGGTGAACTTGATGAAACCATCTACATGTAGCAACCTCATGGATATGAGGACGGCACAGGCAAAGTGTGCAAACTACTTTGACCCATCTATGGACTTTAAGCCGTCCGGTGCAATCTGGAACAAGAAACTCAACTCCGAGTTTCTCAACTTAAATTTCACACGACTTATCTTGGATCAGTGTGTATACATTCGACGCAACGACTCAGGCATTATTATTGTTGCTGTCCACGTCGATGACATGACAATCTTTGCATCAGACGATGCCCTCACATCCCAAGCAAAGCATAAGCTTGGCTCAAAGTTTGAGGTCCAGGACTTGGGACCAGTCAGACAAATCTTAGGTATGGAAGTCACCAGAGACCCCACATCCGGCTCCATCATGCTCACACAGACTCAATATCTCAAGAAAATACTTGAGCGATTTGGCATGACTAACTGCCAGCCTGACCACACCACTTGATCCTAACATCAAGCTGGAAAAGACTCCAGATGACAAACCCATCTCACCGGAATTATGGAGTGAATAATACGCCGCTGTTGGATCATTTAATTTTGCCGCCACCGCTACTCGGCCTGACATGAAGCACATGGTCCATGAATTAGCTCAATACTTGGGTAATCCCTCACCGACTCACTGGACCGCTGCCAAATGTGTTCTCCGCTACATCAGTGGAACACTTGATTTAGGTATCACCTACTTACCATCAGATACCGACCCCAATATTTACTCAGATGCCAACTGGGGAACCAATTCCAATGACCGGAAATCCATCTCCGGCTATGCTGTAATGTTTGGGAACGCCGCCATTTCCTGGTATTCCAAGAAACAGCCAACCGTTGCACTCTCCACTATGGAAGCCGAATACATGGCTGTTAGTAATGCTACCCGAGAATGTCTCTGGATCAGAGAGCTTCTCACTGAACTTGGAATCCCACCTCACGGCCCAACAATTATTCATGTTGACAATCAAGCCGCTATTAAATTCGCCGAAAACTCTCAGTTTCACACCCGATCCAAACACATTGACATTCGAGATCATTTCATACGCGAGCACACTACCTCTAACAAGGTATCAGTCCAATACTGCGCCACGGATGACAACATCGCCGATATATTCACAAAGTCGCTGACCAAACCGAAACATGAGCACTTTGTCAAATTACTCGGAATGACAAGAGTCGACCGGAGTTGAGGGGGAGTGTCGTATGTAACGCTTTGGCATCACCATATGCAACTCCGGAGGTTCAACCACGGACTTACAAACACATATATGGACTTACTAATAGTGTATATATTTATTAGTGATCATTAGATAGTACTTACCACGCATACACGGACATTTAGATACTCCGGCACACTTATACTACAGTACTTAGAGTATATAAGCTGTATCGAGCTCTCTCCAATATAATCATCTTACATTCTTACACTCTCTTAAAGTCATCTACCACAACATAAACTGATGTGTGTAATGTCTGCAACTTAGGTTGGCCCGTTTAGCCTGGCCAATTAGGCGCCCATTTTCCCAGGCATTTAGCTTAGGTAATTTAGCTTGTAGTGCGAAAATTTCACAGTTTTTTTCATCTGTCTATACATCAGACACATTCGCCCAGTGTACAATACTACTAACACGCATACGAAGCAGTTTGAACACAAAATCCAAGTAAGAATTCACCGCAAAGCAATTGCCGAGGACGTTGCCGCCTTAGATTATGTAATCTAAATCGGACAGGCTAAGCCGCCGATATCAAATAGGTAGACTAACCAGAATCCATCTGCCAGTGTTCTTGTCAAAAACAGTCAGATTTTTAATCCATCGAAGAATCTCTTAGCATGCTATATATACTTATCAACAATCTAGTGTCCTTAAAGATGTTCCACGTGTAGCTTTACCCTATAAAAGAACTATCCATGATATTGTAGGAGTGGCCACCCATTTGGCATGCGGAGTACTTTGGGAGTACTAGTACCATTGGAGTACAATGTTTTCTTCAACTCTAAGTACTCAATAATCACAACCACAACTTACAATGGAGACTTGCAAGAGACTTGATGGAGACTTGGCCATTCTCCTAGTACTGTGATATCAACTAACCTCTGTAATATGCGATATTCTTTGGGGCATCAGGCCAGTAATGGGTACTCTATATTCAACTTTTGCCCAAGGACAGGGCCAGCGGCCGCTGACCGGCTCGGGGCGGGTAATGTCAGTGGCCCGGTCCGACACAAGCATCTGAATCAAATCAAGCTGTGTGCAATGGCTAGGAGAGTTCGGTCTACGAGCGCACTGTATACTTAATACTGCCTGAGTGTTTTCATGTTTGATTGACAATGAATTCACAAGTTCACGGAATGAGCAGTATAGATATATCCCGATGGATGCAACTTGGATACAACAAATGTTCGTGTAACACCACTTCACTGGGATTGATTTATTACAAACTATATGGGCCGTATGGGTGGTAGATTTCTTGCTCTGAGTAGGATATTAGTTGAGCAACAACGAAGGTGGTAATGAATCACGAACCTGTGGCTGCAAAGCACTCGCAGCGTTATCAGCGCAACCCATGAGTGAGTCGCCGATAGATTCAACGGTGGGCTTCCCTGACTTGAGCTTCAAGCTAATCGACAATGAGATGAGCTGGGTAGAGCCGGAAATTTATGGAATAATCTAGGAAACAAGCGGAATTTTGTCTCTTGAGCTGATTCTTTCTTTACGTCCTTCCTTTGACTTATAAAAACTACCGGATAAGAATATGTTATCACCCTCACTTGTTTATTCTTTCTACAGACTAATTTATTGTTCGTGCATGAGTGATTCTGGTGTTTGCCCGTGCACAAACTGCAGAGGCTGTCTTCCAATCACAGACAGGACTGTACGTTCCCACCTCCAGTGAGATGAAGCCGCAAAGATCCCGGTCCCATCTTATGGCACATATAGTGTGTAATAAATCAGGCCTCGAGGAAGTGATGATTTGTCTATATTCATAAACATGTTCTGTATCCATAGGGATGTATCTATATGGTTTATTGCCGGAAGCTGATTTTTATTCCATGAAGAAGTTGATTTCAATCATGCATGACATGAACTTTGAACCGTGAAACACTCAGACAGTAAGTATATGGCCACATAACATAGTAAATGTTTAGAGTCGTGACTTGGCACACAACTCGGCTCTAGTCAATTCTCGGTCCAAGTGGATGGGCCTACTTGACAATGCAACAATGCTAGCCGTTGTATCGAGTCTTTGCAAATAACCCTTCTGAGTATGGTACAGTCTCAATACTGGGTTTCATGGTAGTTACAACTTCAACAAGGTAGTTAACTACTACTGAGTCTTGATTGAAGTTGACTGAGTTCTACATGTTTCTAATATGTGTTTTAAAACACTGTTTTTTCATGTTTCTTTATTTTGTTAATTTACTCTGATAAGTACTGAGGTTAGATAGTTTATTATGGCTGTTGATCTGTAGATGATGGACTCAATATTTAATGTATATCCTATACTTTAAATCATGACGGTTTAGACGCCCGCTTATTAGCTAATAAGATAACTTATTACTAATAAGATAAGAGGAGCGATAAGACGGCACAGCCGGCGCAGCCCCATGTCTATAAGCCGCACTGCCCTCTGCCGTAGCCGGCCTATTGGTTACATCATACATGCTTCTCTATCCAAGCCTCTATCCGCCCTCTCTTTTACAAGTGCTACCCATGCTAATCTTTCTTTTTTTAATGTTACTATAAGTATTAACAGATTCCAGCTACAGCATTAATCTACTATATATTTACGACCGGATGCTCCCATAACGCGTAACAGGACCCCGAGCATGGGGGATTTTGCAATCTGTAACGTGTAACAGGAGGGTTCGAGTATGCTATTGCTCGAAATGTCACAAATCTTGGCGGCGGGCCTTTGGCCCCCTATTCATTTGTGCATCTAGCGTTATGCGTAATGCATAACGGCGGGCCCTGAGCATGTTGTTTGTCAAAAACAACGTGTAACGCCTTGACCCCCGGGAGCATACAGTCGTAATTATACAGTATCTAATCAGTTCTAGCGGCACAGCAGCTGCCGGTAGAACTGCATTTGCCAATGCCATACAGTGGCTCTGTAACATAATGAGAAAACCTACCAAAAACCCATTCCCTGTAAACGGTTAGCTGGAAATTACTGTAGATAATTGTATTCTGAGCAAGATAAGTATGGAAATTAGGAAGAAAGGAGCATCTCAGTTAAATGTGTGTACAACTCTGAACTGAGAGAGGTTTGAAAGTCAATAGACTTTCCATAGATGGTGGAGAGTCTCATACAAGTAATAACATAAGGATAATTCAGCAACAACACACAATGAAAGAATGTGCCAGCAGTGCCATGACACACCTTCCAAGTTTTGAATCCCTCTTTCCATGATTTTCCACACAGCAATCTGTAGCAACTCAATGTGGTTCTAGACCATAGTATGAGCATGAGTATGAGTTCTACCTGGCTCATATCTCATATATGGATACAGAAGCTGTTCCTTCCATAGGTTACCTGTAGGTATCCTGGATCCCCACATGCACTAGCTATACTCATTCACAAGTTTCAAGTTGTTTTTGGTCTCCTTGACATATCAGCAACCCATGTCCCATTATCATAGATTGAAATACGTCAACCCTTGAGTGCCTGCTTTTGGAGCTCCTCCGTAGCTATGATCATTGCTTAAGCAGTTGAATATTTTGTGAGTCTCTGCCAGGTCAATAACGTCACAGTACCATTTGGCTGCTATCTCTCAGTCATGGTTCTTTCATCAGCAAGTGAACCCTTCTGGACTAACTATGTAAGCATGCTCATCTTTTACTTATTCAAAATTTCCAGCAAATTTTGCTGCAACAGCAGAGTGCTCAGTGGACTGGGTTCATCCATGCATTCTACACATACGGCGCAATGTGTGTTGCATATCAGAACCCAGGTATTCCAGGCTCAATACCACCAGACCACCATCCTCCTTTCTCTCCGTGACGTAGTCACGG
Organism: Rhodocollybia butyracea; assembly: GCA_015501585.1. Classification (NCBI taxonomy): domain Eukaryota; kingdom Fungi; phylum Basidiomycota; class Agaricomycetes; order Agaricales; family Omphalotaceae; genus Rhodocollybia; species Rhodocollybia butyracea. The sequence goes on from JADNRY010000113.1 coordinate 43,370, forward strand.
GTCTAATAAGCTTGTTGCATTGAAGTTACCTAGGTTTGAGACACTTGTAGCCCCAAAGGGGTCAATACTAGTTTGACTCTGATCCCTTGATACCGACTCATTGCGTACATTGCCCAAACATTCAAGCCACTTCCTAGAGGCTCTTTGAGAGAGGGAGTTATCAAGGGAATTATCTACACCAGTGTCATTCCCAAGTCATTCCCACTGAGCCTTTCTCACCTAAAGTAAGTGTAGACAATATTGAGGCTGTACCATACTCAGAAGGATCATTTGCAATTTGTTTGCAAGGACTCAATACAACAGCCAGCATTGTCAAGTTGAAGCTGAGGTACATGATCAATGAATTTAAGTGCCCATCTACTCGGACCGAGAATTGACTAGAGCCGAGTTGTGTGCCGAGTCACGACTCTAGACATTTACTATGTTATGTGGCCATATACTTACTGTATGAGTGTTTCACGATTTGAAGTTCATTTTATGCATGATTGAAATCAACTTCATGAAATAAAAATCAACTTCCTGTAATAAACCATACTAGATACATCCCTATGGATACAGAATTGATACAGAACATGTTTCAAGTTGTGAATATAGACAAATCACCACTTCCTCAAGGCCTGATTTATTACACACTATATGTGCGATACCATCTCCAATCACCATGATCTGACGTAACATCCACAAAACCTGCTCACCACATGTCCTCCATCAGCAATTCCACACAAATGTAAACGGTATAATTGTCATACCTGATTATACTGGATTATACGCTATTATGCATATCCATGTCGGGTGGCTTTGCTCACTGCAGCAACTACTTTTGAATATAAAATTTGTCAAGCCAATGAAGCCAAAGTTGTAGTGCTGCAAAACATTATTATCCGAAGCACGTAACCCAAGGCGGGTGGTCCAAGAAGTGCGCGGAAGCACAGGCGCAGAAAAAAAAAGCTTAAGTCAAGCGGCCGGCATTTGGAGATCTCGTGACAGCTGTACAGTTCAGCTGAATTATCTCTCACGACTTGATTGTCGAATACATTTGTGCTTTTTTCCTCTGTCGATTTTCCTGTCAAATTTTCTTTCTCAAGTCACTCAAAATCTCAAGACTTAGGTCAAACTCAAGCACTAATCAATCCTCTCTTTAAATTTATGCAAGTTGTAAGAACAAACGGAACCTTCAATTTGTGCAAGATGTCGAGCAAACTGAACCGCAAACGCTAGGAAACGCTGGCAACGGAAGTCACAAAGGAACACTTATGACGAGGGATGATCCAATGGCCGACAGCATCAAGCATCTTCAACAACTCTAACTTGTTTTCCTCTCATTTTTTTCGGTGTGTGTTGGAATCTTACTTTACTTCTCGTTTACTTACTCGTCACTTTTTTTTTTAGAATTCAGCCTATCGGCCTCTTTTGTTTACCTCACACATCTCTCGCAAATCAGACTTGGAATTCACCCTATCGAGGCGGCAGTAGTAATGCAATGGTGGTTGCAGCAGGGAATTTTTGGGAATGCACAGATCTTTGAGGGTAGAGAATGACTCGTTCGTTGTTTATGTTGTATGTACCACTGCTAGTTAGAGTTATTAGTCGTGTATGAGATGGAATATACATATTTCATTATTACCCATTCTTCGTGACCATCTAATCTGGTATAATTGAGCGTGTAGAGGGCGTATAATCTGTATAATCCGTATAATGGGCCAGACCCCGAGCATAAACAGCGCATAAACGCGTATAATCCGGCATTTCCATTATGCACTCGGGGTCTATACATACCGGATAATACCTTCCGAGATTTGTATAATCAGGCGTGATCGGCATGTATACATGCCAATCATACCCGATCACGATCATGGAGAAATGCTGATGTCGCCCATCCCACAGCCTTCACTGCCTCCTGATCTTCTTGACGCCAATAAAGATGAGGAAATGCCGCACTAACCAGTATAACCTGACGACGACATGCAAGACCGTTCCAAGGGGTATTCAAAAATTTAAGCGCTGACCTGACCTTGTGGGGTCTAAAGTTGGCTTATGGCTGAAAGTTCCAACCTTACATAACTGTGTTCTAATGATGATTAAATGATGCACAAAGGCTTTTTGTAGCCTTTTAACACATATTTGGGTGTAACCAGTCTAAAATGTAGCCAGAAAAGGCCAAAAACCAAGTTTCCTTCTTAATTGGGCTCGGAACATGGTACTAATGACTCTGAACTTGCTGCCAAAAAAGTTGACTGTGCAACTGATAGCTATAATACCACTCAAATCTTCATATCACAGATGGGTAATTGTCAAAACATGCCTACACTGGTAATATGGCATGCCAGGTAGTGTCGGCGCTGACAAATACTACATGCCGGTGATGCCGACTACTACTAGGGTGGGAAAATATTTCTATATAAGGAGCGGGGGGGGAGGGGCTAAAAAATTCCTTATGGCCGAAAAACAAGGTCATGTCTGGCCTTAAGATTTTGAATACCCCTTGGACCGTTCTCGTACAAAAAGTGCAGACAGCAGGAGCAACAGCGAAGACAAAATGTAAAGAGGAAGAGAAGGAGAAGGGAACAACGAAGACCTACAGTGCTTCTAGCAGCTTTACAGCTCGACCCGCAGAACATCAGAGATGGAAATGAAGACAAGGACAGCAATATCGGGATCACGCAGCTCACTCTGCTATCGAGAAGATTTGTATTATGTACTGATGAAATCATTCAACTACTGTACGATGCGACGCTGTACAATGATGCTCTTGACAAGCATATTCTGGGCTGGTTTTGAAATCCCATCACAGCCGCACCGACGATTTCGACTCGTAGAGCATTTTCGTAGGGTAGATGGGACCATACACTGTTCCCTGTCAAGGACCCCGACTCCCAGGTTTCCAGTTATGTTCCCCTGACTCCTCACACCGATTGCATAGCATGCACCGGTATGGTAACCTTGGAGCTGGATGGAAGGGATTTTTTATAGGTACGATATTGATGTATGATGGATATGTTCGACAGTTTACAATCCTACCGATGTGACCGGTTTTGGGTTTTCCAAGCTCGAGCATCTCTGTTTATTAAAGAGTCATGATCCTTGGTCCCTCATTTATTCCAGTTCAATTTATGGATTGTCAATGATCTTCCTGCTTCGAGGATCTACCTGCTTGGCTACAATCAGCACTGAGCAGTGCACCCGGAAATATCATCAATGTCGAAAGCTTGTGATCGGCGTCTTTATTTCATCAAAGATCGTGTGTCCCTTGTTGTGTTCATTCAAGTTGGAGGTTTTCCTTTATAAGGTGATCAAGTCTCATTCCCACTTTCATTTCCGCACTTACTTAACTTCACTTCAAACAGTGCTCGTGGCTATGTCTGCTGACGGTTTAACTGATTCTGAGCTGGACCAGAAGTCCCATCTCCTCCTGGTTTTGATGCGGCCTGATTTCATCATGTTGATTGTGAGTACTAGTATTGAGCACTACTAGTACTTAGTACTAGATGCTTGAACTACATACAAAAAGTACTCATGTACATAAAATTCCAGCTTGTTGTTCTGTTTTATGGTCAGTCCGCTTGCTTTGACTATGAACATGATTAAACATTCACTAGGCTCTTACACAATACTTTTTCTCTTTATATCTACCTTCAGATTCAGCATCGTGGACGAAAGCACTACTATCAAATTGCAGTCCTACTTCTATACATGCTGGCTACAACAGCACTAATTCTTGCTATCTTGATCTATGATCAAGAAGGTCTTGGTCTATTTGCAGTAGTACTCAATGACAGCATTACTTCTGAACCAGTGCAATCTCATGATCTTATGTTTGAAAATTTAGAGTGTGTGCTGCCTTGCTCATTTGAATTCCAATGTGAATTAAAGATTGTCTCAGAATTGCTGAAGCAGTTATCTATGTGGTGGCAAAGTGAGTTTTGTGATGATGCTTATAATTATATCAGATTATTTACTGAAGCTCTCTAAGCACAATAGCAGATGCTCTACTTGTCAGATTGTTTTAATAGGATGTCATACAATCAATATACTGATTGTATAATAGTTATATCGCTGTTATGTTGTTTGGGGTGGAAGAAAGCATGTTATTGCTGTTCCTTCCCTAGTTTGCTTTGTCAACACGGGTGTGTAAAGATCTTTTGCCTTATTTGATTATAATTTAATCCTGCTTCCACTCTAGTCCTAGCACTTTCCGCAGTAGTTCTGAAACAGAAGAGCATAGCCACATTGATCACTGGGGAAAACTCTTTGCTCACCCCAACAACATCGGGTATTGCATTGTCATTCTTGGCAGTAAACCTCCTCACAAACATTATGTTGACCGGATTGATAGGTTGGCTCATTTGTGCTGCAGTTAAAAACTTTGCTTATGGGCTACTTCAGCGGGTAGGATATGGTGGATATCAAAGGCAACCCGGTGGTCACTGCAAGTAGATGGCAGGGATGATAATAGTTCAAATAATATCATACAGATCATGTGTGTCCACCCGTTTCGTTTTATAGTGGACTGACCTAAAGCCTTTTCTATTTAGTCTTGAATCGGGTTCATTGTATCCAGTTGCACTAGTAGTTGGCCTAGGGCTTGCTGCGGGGGGTCATCCGAATGAAGGAGAGCCTTTCCTGACAGTCATTGTGGCAAGTATCTCATATGATCTGATCTGGACAGTGTCAATATCTCAAGACTAACTAAAGACCAACAGGGCATGGCTCCAACTCTCATCATGGTGAGAACCGACCTGGATATAAGCATCCACATCAGCTCAGACCAAGGCTCAGACAAAAACCATGGGAAACAAAGGTCAGAGCAAGATGGCATGGAATCAAATAGAACTTCCGGCTCAAGGTATGAGCTACAACCCGGTAATCAAACAGGAGGGAATATAGGCTTGGAGAGGGACTCAGACAGGTATATGTGGCAGCTACGAACCTAAATATTCCTTTACAAAAAGGTGAAAACGCTTGAAATAAAGATGACCCCCATGCCCCGTCTTATGCTAGGCTTTCCAGGTGATGTCCTTACTATTGATGGGTGGTCCAGCCCTGCCTTTTTAATTTAGCTAGACTTCTTTACCATTTATGCATTATGTACTGATTTTGTCTCATTTCCTTCCACATTCAAAATTCAAATTCATTTTGCAGACCCTCAGGAGTCAGGCCAACTCATACAGCCCAGCCTTCTTGTATGTGAGCAATTAGTCAGTTATCAAACCATCGACTTGCTGGTGCACCTGTACAGTCCTAGTATGACCTTGTACATCAGGGCACGGAATTTTCGGAGGCTCAGAATCATAGCAAAAATGAACAGCTTTTCAAGAGAGGCTGTTGAATGTTTGGAGTTCTAGTCACCTACCTATTCTAAGTACTAGTATTCACATCTTAATTGATTCTAACCTCCTGGTTACCTGCATGATAAACATGCTGGAAGCCTGGAAGTTAAAGATAATGGCTCTGAGTGACACTCTTTCGGTAAGTAATGAAGGCCCCTCTCATTGTTACATTGTAACTTTATGTTACTCTGTATACTTAGTACTAGGGCAACTTTTTGCTGAAAATTGAAGTCAGTAGTAATTTTTCATGTTTTCTTGTGATGTACGTTGTAACATGGTAAGTTGTTACAGGAAGACCTGAGACATTGAGGGCATACATTCTCTGATTAAGTACACTGTACATACTACATAAGGATCAAGATTGAAAATGCAGGTTGCAATCAGGTTCGGGCCTATCAGCAAGCTGGCAGGTGCATGATGGGGGTCACGGTAATAGGTTTGCCCCCATACACTACTAGGTCCTAGGCACTTCACATACTAGACTTGAACTTCATACATATCTCATGTGAGGTCTGTTTCCATATGATACATACTTACAGACTCCGCAAAATGATGTATTTCACGTGAAAAGGAGTACAAAAAGAGCGAAACTACATACTAGACTACTAAGACTACCCACACATGCACCAGATGCAGGCTGATAATCATGAAACTGAATCTCAATTTGTCCAGAGTCACAACTCCGAATTTCTGTAATGGTAATTAGTAAGGCAACCTCATCAAAAGTCCAAAACCGGGTGTTCTTTGGAGCCACAGTTACCGCCACTGTCATGGGCATGTTCTTTGTTCTCATGGTCACTAGATGGGTTTTGGCAATTGAGTTTTATCCGAGTTTGAATACAAGTGCGCAAATATACTTACTCTGTACATTGATTAGCAAAAAGGAAATCTTTTGAAGATCTTACTGCTGTAGTACAAAGGGCTAATGCTCCGGCAGGGAAACCCTGAGATTCCAATGACTTGATTTTCTGTGTGAGCTTTTAGTGATGAGATATGAAGATCAGGGCCATGCGTCCCCCCCCCCTTGCTTTCAACATGCTAAGCGGAAACAGTTATGGGCCTGATGAAGTTAGACTAGAAGCTGAAGGTGATCAGTCAATATTGTTGTATGACTTGTCTTGTAGTCGGGGAGTGCTGCGCAGCAGCATTAAGGATGTTCTACGCTCCCCACATTCAAAATTCAAATTCAGTTTGCAGTGAGCAATTATTAGGCTGTGAACAATTAGAGCAGTTGGTTATTAAGTTGTTAATAGTTATTAAACCATTGACTCGCTGGTGCACCTGTACAGCCCCAGTATGACCTTGTACATAAGGGCACGTATGGTGGTCACACTGCCTGCCTTGTATTGAGCATGTTTAGAACACCATGAACAATAAGAGCTACTAGAGACATTGTAACGCCTACGGCACGTTCATTGCCGTTAGCGCCGATATTACATAATTAGTCTACTCTTATCCTCGTACCACATACTCGTTTCGGTCTATTTCTCTAATAGAACGAGATCTTGCTCATGGTCTGAGGCATTAAGAGTCAGGGCTCTTACACTTTTTTGAGCAACCTTGTCCTGAATAGGACTATTACAGCAATATGACCACACAACAGCACAACTCAAGCCATGACTCTGTCATGGCTCTGGCTTACTCTTTTCTTTCTCAAATCCTTTCCATGTTCCCTCATGATCCTCTCTCACACATCTCTGGGATCCTGGACTTCTCCTCCCAGGGAATTCAACAGCTGCTAGTCAACTTTAAGCAGCTCTGGGAACAACATGGTCTTTCAGTGGCTGGTAGGGATTTGGCAGAGGCAGTGGTGCAGGATTCAACATTAAGATGTTGCTGGGCAGTGAAGGAAGAAGGTTTCCAGGCAGAGGTCTGTTTTCAGATGATAGAGTCTATTAAGAGACTGGGAGAAGAGTTTGGGATGGAACTGTCCAAATCTCAAACACCACCTCCTGCTCCGAGTTCTCCATCACCTTTGACCGCTCCTACTGCCTCATCACCGACTCCCACGCTCGCTTCAAACGCATTGAACACATTGAAATCGTCTCCACATGCTCTGACATTGGTTTCACCCTCCAAACCCACTTCCCCTTCATTTCAACTCCAACCAACCTCAGAGTTTGCACGGGAGGTGGTTGAACTGCGGAAAGCAGGCCGGAAACTCAAAGTATTCATGGATGAACATGTCATGGGGCTCGAACACACAGGTGGCGCACCGCCAGCTCGTGTTCATCTCTCAAACACTCCAACCGAGTGTACACCTGTGCCTTATGTTGCCCCTGTGACTGCTGTTCCACCAACAGGCCTTCGTAAACGTGTCAAACACAATGTGTATGGTGCGTTTGGTTCGCTCTTGCTTCGTTCAAGTCGTTGCCCATCCCAATCTGGTACACTCATGCCATCACCTTCACCCACTGAAACTCCCCATCACCATATTTGTGCTCCCAATCAATGCTCCCATTCATGGCGCTGGAGATCTACTGTCTCCAATGTGCCACCACCATCTCAATCTGGACTTAGTGTCAGCATCCAGAGAATCCGGCGATTTTCACAGGACACTTTCTCTTCTTCTGCACTTATGGAAATTGCCAGCATACTACATCGTACGTTACCTATTAGATGACTGTATGTTTCTCTTTGTTATGTTTTCCCTTTTCCATCTTTCTCTTTTGTTTTTTTTTGGGTAAGATGGACCTGTGGGGTCAATCTAGGGGCATGTGTAACGCCTACGGCACGTTCATTGCCGTTAGCGCCGATATTACATAATTAGTCTACTCTTATCCTCGTACCACATACTCGTTTCGGTCTATTTCTCTAATAGAACAAGATCTTGCTCATGGTCTGAGGCATTAAGAGTCAGGGCTCTTACAGACATTACCGATGGCACTGGAGATGCATAACAGCTCCTTGGTTACACGTTGCTCGGGCAACTTGATAAGGGCTTTAGCTTGCAGCCCTTGGCTCTAACGAGGTGATCAGACTACACAGGAAAAATCAGATTTCTATAGAGAGAGGGCGCCGGGGGTCACTAATCGCTAATGGAAACGTGTACAGTGTGGGAGAAGTTACAAGGCCTGGAATATCTAATAACCCCGCAATCAGTGCTCATAACAGGCGAGAGATTGCGAAGGGGGTATGATCATCATATGTGTGTCCAAGTGAAAGCAAATTGAAAGGGCCATGATGGCTTAACTTTACAATTCGTTGTGCAGGCGAGAGGAAGTTCCTGTATCCGCAAAGGGAAGGCAAGGCAAGGTCAATGCGACCAGTCTGACTGCGTCGGTGTCCCTCTCAGTCTGAGCATGCTTCTGGACCGCATCGGGTCTGAGCGGGTGGCGCGTAACATGGCTCACGCGCACCAGGAGATGTTGTGGCGAGTTAGTACTTTAAAAAAGATGTTCCAGCCTCCGATAGCCACTGGACATAAGAGAACTACTATACAGAGTAACATAATACGCAAAGTGGTATGGAACTATGCCTGACAACGAGCCAAAACCTTCAAGTATCAAACAATGCTAGGCGGTCAATATCTGCAAGCACCACCATCACTCCGAGTCATCCGAATCGCTATCGTATGCACTCAACGCACTGTTCGCTGCCATGGCACCTCATCAACGAAACACCCTTCTGGTTTGACTGGCAAGTCCTCGAAGAACTTCTCCACCATTTCGAGTACAGACGCGAACCGTCTATCATTCTTGAAACAGATTGACACGCTGTAAGGTACACTCTGACCGCTTTACAACTTCTTTCAGCTCGCTAAGAAGAGCGGCCCAGAGTTCATGATAATAATCATCAAGCAGGTTAATGTCCAGTTGGGTCAACTTGGGTAGCGTAACACACTTCCAGGACCCATTGCTAAACATATATCTCTCACCGAGTTTTGGACCAATGGCAAGGGTCAAGAGAGAGGACCGGCAAGTCAATTGATTAGCATCAGGGTTCCCTGTGTACGTGAAAGCTCCGACTTGCAAGGACTTCAAACAAGGGCACATGATGAGTAAGCTGGCAAAAGATACACCACTGTAGCAGTCAACCTTCAAGAATTTAAGTTCCGACTGGCTATAACATCTGCACATGACTCCATGAGCTCATGTAGTTCCAGTTTCTGTAGAGGAGGGTGACAGTCCAAGATTGGATTTGGGACAGAAAATATACTGGAAGCAAGACAAGATCGACATGATAAGTCTTCAAGAAGAGGAAATTGTGTTGGGGAACGGTTTGGAGGGGAACATGATGACAAGGCAGCGAGGGGATTTAAATGACAATACAGCCTGTCTCCATCTGTGTAGACACGGTAGTCTCGTAATTCACAATAAAAATAATAAGAACACTTAGCTAGAAGTAGAACCTCAGAAAACTAGATCCCCTGCGGTGGTCACCACTGAAGTAAGGAGATTTGGTCCAAGCGAGGACCGGTGGGGATACCTAGTCGGGATCTACGAAAGAGTTAGCGTGAAGAAGAATAGATAGACTTAGCTATCGGAATATGGTCTTATAGTCCGCCGTCGCTAGCGGTTATGCACACGTAGTAGAATTAAAGAAAAAAAGAGAGTCCCCTTCATTACTGTATCTACCTGTGATATATACAGGCTGCCACGCGTGCTCGTACGTCGCCTGACTGTATACATGTGATGTGTATAGGTAGGATAAAATATTCAGAAGGAAAATAGTCCGAAAGAATTGAAATACCTCCGAGTATGCGACTTTAAGGCTCTGCTGCACGGCGCGGGTAACACGCTTGACTAGTAAACTAGATCTCCCGCCTACAACCATCAACGGGGACAGGAGAGGTTGCCAGCCTCAACGTCGCGATCTAGGCGTGTACCGACGTCCGCCGCATTCACCGTCAAGGCACGAAACCCATCGGATACGGAAAGGAATAATGATCAAGCAAATAAATCAACGGAAAAAGAATGATAAAACATACGATACGCCGATATAAAAACCGAACCGCTAAAACTGCTACGCCCCTTCCGTGACCAAACTAAGCCATAGAATCCATAGCGAATATGCTGGGGGTGCCGTAGAAATATTATAAGTTGCTGGAATACTTCAATAGGCAAGAGGAGATAAGAGGAGATCGGGAGGGCGACAATTTGAAATGGTGTGTATCAGTGATGTTGAATGGCCATAATCACCGAGCTGTATTCGAGTTATTTGTATGCCGGTTTGTTGTTGTCCAGAGGTTAGAATAAGGGAGGGAAAGTAGAGAAATTGGATGGTGGAGGTAAAAGAGAAAGAGAGGTGATGTGTGAAGGAGTTTGAAGGGAAATGATAAGGTTTGAAGAGCGTGAAGGATTTGGTAATATATGTATAGTGATAATAAGTATGAGTGAAAGGTATACATGAAGTAGCAGCTACCGGCGGGGCAGCTGGCACTTCCACAGAGGGGGGTACTTTAGATTCCGTCCTCGGAATCACTCGAAGAAGGAGAGTTATGAATAATTTCAAAAAGAGATGTAGATTTGGTAATAGAAAAATGACAGAGATGTGGAAAGTAAGGAATAGAGTTATAATGTTCGAGTACAGCAGAAGCGCGTACCAACGAATCCAAATGTCATAAGTCAAACGTATCACGCACCAGATTCACCAGACGCTTGGGAGTGTATAGCGACCAGTTGATATCGCCGATTTGTTGTGGAAGCATGATCATTGCCTTCCACTCGAAGTCAGTTGCATCTTGACACACTTCCCTATTATTCTTCAGGAGGACACCCTCTGCCGTGATGGTGAATTGGGAAGCCATATCGAGGAACCACTCGCGAGTCATTGGGCCATTCCGTGCACCATCAGATCCAACTTCTGGTACGTATCGTTCCGGAACAACACCAGATCGAACTCCGGCCACTACTTCAGTCCAGCGGAGCTGGGTATCCCTAGCATAGACGATATGCACGGTGTGATTGTCAGGGTGTTCATAGACCCATCGGAGACCAAGGTCGATTGGATAACTTGTTGCCAGTCCAATGGGGTCAAGAACGGGGTGAGTCAGGTCCGTCGAGCGAATAATAAATGGTTGCCTTGGATAGGCTCTATCTGGTACTCAGACCAGGGTGAAAGCCTTGTTCATTGGGTATGTTGGATCGTCGAACAACGCGGCCAATGCGGGGTACAATACCTGAAGGTGGAATTGAAAATGGGGATATAATAGGAGGGGCATAGAGAGAGATGATAGAATAGAAGAGGGGAAGAAAATAGGAAGACGAGATAGGAAAATGAATATATATATATTACATGGATAAAAGAAAAGGCATAGGGTATAAGGAAAAAGCGAGATAATGATCACTCAGCGGTAACCGGATGCATGTCCGAATGGAAAAACCTCTTTAGCCGTGCCTGTACACGGTCCAGACGGAACGACGGGAGCTCATACTGTACAGAGCCAACTTGCTGCCGGGGTTGCGGAATTTTTGCGCGTAGAGTTTGATGTGTAGGTCTATAATAGAACAAACGGAGGCGTCGAATATTAATGTGTCCCGGAAGAATAGCACCACTTAGCTCTTTGAGTACAAACGCATCATTAGGGCGTTTCTCATGAATGATATAGGGGCCCAAGTATGTCCAGAGTCCCTTTCCGCCTTTGATCTCGTCGATAGCAGACTCTCGTAACCAAACATACATCCCTTCCTCGAAATCACGAAAATCCCATTGAAAACCAACGCGCTTGGATAGATCTTCAATTGCTCGGCGCCGAGACTCAGCAAGCTTCTTGTTTGCTTTGCGCATCTTCTCATCTCTTCATGACAACTGTAGCGCTCGCATGGCAATTAATTCCTCATGGGTATGAACCGTGTGCCAGTCCAATGTCTGCCAAGTAATCTCTGTTAGATCAAATGAGAAAACTGGGTGCGTACCGTATAAGAGGTAGTATGGCAGAAGCCTGTAGCTCGGGAGACTGTTACCCGCATCGCAAATAAAACCGCATGAAGGAATCGTGGCCAATTCCCTTTAGCATCTCCGGTACATTTGAACAAAGAATCCACCAGTGGCTGGTGAGCACGTTCCACAGGCGCATTACCTGTGGATGATATGGAGTAGAAAAGATCACAGTACAACGGTATTGTGTCTCAAGCAGATGAGTAACCTCCTTCTGGAATTCCGGTCCTCCATCAAAAGTGAAAAACGGCACACACCCAAATCAACAAATTATCTCTTCATAAATGAACTTGGCTACGGGCGCGGCGGAGCTTCCTGATACTGCCCTGGCTTCCGGCCATAGCATTGTCGGTTCTACAGCTTGAATAATTCGGTCTACACCGCCGACTCCATTGGGCATCTTGATTGAATCTAAATTAAAATGTCGCAGTAATGGCGCTTGCCAGGACTCATTGTAAGGATTTTTTGGATTGGACTTAACTGATTTCTGACATTCGATACATGAGCGGACAAAATAGGTGATGTCGTCGTACATGTTTGGCCAATAGAACCGTTCCACAAGTTGCTTGTACACTGCATCCCGTCCTCGATGTCCTATCTCATTGTGTGCTGCTGCCATGAGATCCATCCTTTTCGTAGAATCTTCAACTACCAGCTGCGGAAGTCGATCCAACTTGGCCTTCGGAGCTAACCATAGGCGTCCATCTTGAAGAAAAAATCTCTGTGATTTCTTTTTGAAGCGTAGTTGTTCCTTTTGAGTCCGCAGATGTCCTGGATATAAACCTGTAGTGAAAAAGTCTCGCAGTTGATTCCAGAAAGACTTATCTTCAGTATCCGGTACGCGATGCTGATGTCCAGTCTTTTCTAAATCAAGTGGTGGCAAGGGAAGCGCTTCGGTAGGGGATACTTGCGCAATATACTCCAATAACACTGTCTCATTCCCAAGTAGGAATTCTGCACTGCAAGATACTGGGTTTCGGCGATAGTGAAACTAAGGGAGTCTTCTACATGGATTGGTAGCAGTACAGCGACTTGCAGTAGCAGCAAAAATAGAATACTCATCTGTTGGATGTACAGGGGCTGCGGTATCGAATTATTGAAATCCGGTAATTCTAAAGAAATCACTGAGCTAAGCATTAGTGGGATGGACGTACCCGGTTCATTCCATGAACTAATAAATGGGTTTGAATAGTGGATATAGAGCTCGTTCCACATAAATCTAGTCAATGCCATATCATTGTAGGCATCAAGGAATTCTTCTGGGTCCGTATCATCGTAAGGTTGATCATTGGGTGAGGGCTTGCGGCGCGAAAGACCATCCTCAAGCTTGAATGATGTTGCCGGAACATGCTTGGTCTCAAAATCAAACAGTTTAATCCACAAAATCCATCATAAGATGGGAGCATTGGGAACATCATCTGTGGAACGAATCATTTCTTTAACGGATGCAGCATCATGCTCTAAACGGAAATGTACTCCCCAGACGCGATGGCGCAACTCCGTGAGTGCACGAAAAATTCCATAAACTTCTGTTTTAGGCTGACCATAATTTTGTTCTTGTGCGTTGAATGTACAGGATCCGTATAGCAATATCCGTTTCTGAAGTTCTTGAACTTGATACATCGCCCATCCAGCACCCATCCATGCGGAATCAACACCTACAATCACTAGGCCTTCATCGGATTCTTGTGCAAAATGTGAAATCAACTTAGCTAACTGATAATCAATTCTTGTGAGTACTGGAGTACAAGTAATCCTGTGCTTGAGCATCTCAAAAGCTTCTAATGCTTCTGTAGTGAGTTCAAAAGGGGCTTCGGTATCACGGAGTAAGGTAGTGAGAGGCTTAGCTAGTAATGCGTAACCTTTGATCCATCGTCGTGCTCCTCCAGCAGTGCCCAGAAATCCTCGTACATCTGAAACATCTTGTGGTATTGGCCAGTCTAATACCTTTTGTATGACACTAGGTTCAAGGATCCATCCCTCGAGTGAGACAATAGATCCTACAATTCGAAGTTTGATAGCGAACAATACTACCTTCTTCCCCAACGCAGTCATTCCAACGTTTTCAAGTGTGCCTAAGAACTTCTGAATATACTCGAACATGAACCTTTGGATTTTGGGGTTATCTGGAATGGACACCTCTCCGTATTGTGAACGAGGGCCTTTAACACCACAGTCATTGATGAAGTTATCAGCTATCTTGGGTGAGATTTCATGGATTCCGTGCTTGACTCGGCGTTGAGATTCTTGCATACTGTTTGTAAAACCTTGTACCAGTGTAGTCTGCTGCTTTGGACCATCGGGTGAGTGAAAAGCTTGAAGGGGGCGTGATTTAACAGCTACCCAACATGCGTCAAATCCTGAAAACAAATCAAAGAGACCGTAAGAAGCATAACCGAGAAACGACTCAGCAAATTCTCCGATATTTGGCACCAGGGATGAATCGCGGATAGTGACCGCATTAAGTGGTTGCATATCGATGACCAAACGCACTGGCGGTACTGAACCAGGTTTCTTTCGCTACCGCAAAAAGTGAAGAGCGATAACTCGACATAGTGGGCTCGAAACGTCCAGCTGCTTCATTGTCGCGGATGACCGCAACAACATCATCCTGTATTGCTCTTGGGATGGGGATTGGCCTTGACTGCCATGGAATATGTTCTATCGTCGGAATCTCATAGTCGGGATAATATTCCCGGGAGAAATACCCTTTCTCGGCGTAACTCCATGCGAAGGCTTTACCTCGGTTTACTACAACAAAAGCAATGAGATTAACTTCGTCAGAGGATAACACACCAGGCTCAATCTTTTGTAGCATGTCTTCGAGGCGCTCGAGCATAACTCGGCCCAAGAAATTGAGTGTGCGATAATCTGGTGGATGAGTAGGTAGCACCATAGGAGTCGCTGGTGGTATAGGTTTGAATTGTTGAGCTTGCGGGTCAGGGAAGTAGGTTGGTACTGGTCTAACTTTGCGATCGACTGGCTTGTATTTCTTCTTAGGAGTCTTTGCCAGTTTGGCGCCAGTGCCAGTGTATGTGTATCTAGAAAAATAATCGTCGTTTAGTGCTCGGTTTGTCCACGGCGAAGGAAGAACAGAAGTTGGGTTAATACCCATTGTTGAAATGTAAGAATAAATAAGAGAATCATATTCAGAAGGGGGAATAACGTCCAAAAGAGAATCAAATTCAGAATACTCAGCGTTGCCCATTAGGGCTTCAAAAGACCTTCCTAAGACAGGATAGGAAGTGCGGAAGGTCATGGAATCACTTCCTAATCCCGAAAATCCAAGTCTTCAACTTCTTCGATGAAGGATACTCCTCTCGGAGGTTCTCCCATCCGGATAGCAGTCGTGTTGCGTGGATTTCCCGGGTCCGTAATAGAAACCATAAGGGTCGGGCGCATTCTCTTGTTGCCGTCTTGCCATAAGTAAAGTTTGCAGTGGTTGCCTCGTTCATAATCGATCCGAGCGGAAAATTCTTGAAGGAATGGTTGTCCTAGAATAAGATCGTGTTTGCCTATGGGTTGGTTAGAGATGAAAATATGATGAGCAAAATCATGGCCTCCTATTTTAATAGGGGCATCGATAGCGCATCCGCGCAAGCGTTCATAGTCGCCGTTGATGCCTCTGAGGGACCAGCGCATCCCGTCGAAGTCCATAGGTAGTGAAGCAGATTCTGGCAAATGAGACCCTGCAACATTGAGTTCAGATCCGGAGTCAATCATAGCCAAGTATTCATTGCCGTTGAGAGTAATTCGAATGTCGCCTACGGTCATTGCAAAGAAACGGGATGCGGGGATTTGAGCAGCGGCGTTAGAACACCTGAAGACAAAGTCTTTAATTCCCGTTTCGTCAGACTCAACATACGCGTGTTTCTCCACAGACTCTGCTCCAAGAGTACCTTCAATAGACGTGATCGGTTCCATAATATCGCCGTATCCTGTAGAAGTAGTTCTCGTGTCTTTCAGAGCACCGTATTCGCGTTTGGTCCGGGTGTATTCCGTCATGAGCTTAGAAAGCTGAGGACTAGCACCCAGAAGTTCGAAGAGGGGTACTTCGACGGTTAGTTCACCTATTTTTGAGAACATAGACTGTGTGTCAGCTAAATCCTGAACTTTGGAAGTAAAATGATACTGTGGATTGTTCGTAGATCTTTTCTCGCCATCTTTCATCTCTACATCCTTTGTAATACCTCCCCTCGGATTTCCGGGTCTCGAATCCTTCCAGCCTTGTTGTTGATTAATGGGATTTGTCGGCGGTGGAATGTTGTTCCTTGGCGGTTGTACCATGGGTGTTGCCTCTGGTGCAAATCGGACTTGCTGTACAGGTGGCTCTGGTTGTCGTAGCGCAGGTGGTAAAGTGGATTGCGACGGAAGGTTTTGCCTCGCCGGCTTCTCCGGGCGGTTAACTTGAGACATTGGGTCGTGTCTCTTAGTCTTTGCTGTATCCAATCCGGATCGTGTAGAAGGGTACACATAGTGTTGCGCATCCGGTACTGAATTGAGCGCGAAAGAGTCTCCACCAAGAACATCTGTATCATCATACATGAGTCCCACAGAGTGAGAAGATCGTAGATGCGGAGGCGTATCGCGTGCGGAAGCAGAAGCTGTTGCCGCCGTAGTTGTCGTGGTTTGCCCCGCGGATCCGTGTAAGTGTCGAAGATATGACGAAACACCTCCAGACCATCCACTAGGAGTGCGCGGGAGATCCGCTCCTCCGGGGAGAACATACCTGGATCATACTGCATCAAAGGTCAAAAGATGTTCAGCAAGCAATTTATGAGTTTCCGGGCAGAACCTTGGGCCCGTTGGATGTACTCCGTCTTGGCCACAAGATTCGCCGCACATGAAACAACGTCTCGGTCCAGTCTGACCGTCTCTGCGCGGCGGCGATCCACTTTCTTTCGCTCTCATAAGCAATGTCAATGCTTCTAACTGCTTCGTCAATTCTTCAATACTGTTCTTCTGAACCGGTTGAGCATCTGTGATTATCTTCGGATCTTTATATCCAACCGCCTCGTTCAAAATATTCCCTTGAGGAATAGGCACACTGGAAATACGATTCCCAAACTCGTTGAAAGAAGACTTAGCTTTTTCAGAATTATCTGTTCTCCAGTCTTCATAAGTGACTGAATTTTTATCGAATCTTGACTTCAGGATATCCAGTGACTCAATCACATTGGGCGGGTCATCCTTGGAGCGTTTATTCGTTGGTAGGACCCCGTGAAACCAGTCTTTCATGTCATGTGGGATACCCATAATAAACAGATAATTGAACTTCTTGTCCGTGATGAGTTTGCGCTTCTTCAATGAGGCGGCAATACCTATGAATTCGCGGTAGTAGGACTCGACTTCTGAGAGTTTAGTAAAGGCGGGCTTAGCTGATTTCTGCATACAAAATTCCTTCACCTCTTCCTCGGTGTATTCTTTGGGCTTGTCTGTTGATCCATACAGCCTATAGAGAGCTTTTCTGGCGTTCGCCCAAGAGAGTGCCTTGTCAGTATCAAATTCTTCCATATGGATGATTGTATCCTTGACCCGGTCAGAGGAGTAGTCGATGATATACTTTACCGAAGCGTCCAAATCCGTCTCGCCGGCTTGGGACGCGTGTAGGGCAATCCGATTGAGAAAGTCATTGATGTAACGCTCGTTGAAGAACGGCGCGTTCTGGGTGCGCGGAATTGGCATTGGCACCCGTAGGTTGTACATGGCGGTTTGTGTATTTGTGGTATTGCTACCACCTCCTTGCGTAGTCGACATTCTGTAATAATTGACACGGTAGTCACGTAAATTTAGAAAGGAATAAAATGCTTATCTTTAATAGAACCTCGGAAAACTGGACCCCCTGCGGTGGTCACCACTGAAGTAAGGAGATTTGGTCCAAGCGAGGACCGGTGGGGATACCTAGTCGGGATCTACGAAAGAGTTAGCGTGAAAAAGAATAGATAGACTTAGCTATCGGAATATGGTCTTGTAGTCCGCCGTCTCTAGCGGTTATGCACACGTAGTAGAATTGAAGAAAAAAAGAGTCCCTTTCATTACTGTATCTACCTGTGATATATACAGGCTGCCACGCGTGCTCGTACGTCGCCTGACTGTATACATGTGATGTGTATAGGTAGGATAAAATATTTAGAAGGAAAATAGTCCGAAAGAATTGAAATACCTCCGAGTATGCGACTTTAAGGCTCTGCTGCACGGCGCGGGTAACACGCTTGACTAGTAAACTAGATCTCCCGCCTACGACCATCAACGGGGACAGGAGAGGTTGCCAGCCTCAACGTCGCGATCTAGGCGTGTACCGACATCCGCCGCATTCACCGTCAAGGCACGAAACCCATCGGATACGGAAAGGAATAATGATCAAGCAAATAAATCAACGGAAAAAGAATGATAAAACATACGATACGCCGATATAAAACCGAACCGCTAAAACTGCTATGCCCCTTCCGTGACCAAACTAAGCCGTAGAATCCATAGCGAATATGCTGGGGTGCCGTAGAAATATTATAAGTTGCTGGAATACTTCAATAGGCGAGAGGAGATAAGAGGAGATCGGGAGGGCGACAATTTGAAATGGTGTGTATCAGTGATGTTGAACGGCCGTAATCACCGAGCTGTATTCGAGTTATTCGTATGCCGGTTTGTCGTTGTCCAGATTATGAGAGAAGGAAAGAGAAAAGAGAGAATATGGAGGTGGGAGTAAGAAAGGAAGAGAGGGAACGTGTGAAAGGAACTGAAACGAATTGATAGTTTTCGATGTGTAAAGCGATTTGTAATATATATGTATGTAAGTATAATGTACTGGTAAACGGCGTATAAGGATGTGTAGCTACCGACGGGGCAGCTACCACTTCCACAACGGTACCTTTGGACAGTCTGTATTTATTCTGCGTAGAGTCCGGTTTACTTGCTAACTACGCTTACTTTAGCTGTGTCCTTGATCGGGAAGACCTCTTTTGTGCCTCGTAGATTCGGAATGAGATTATACATAATTAGTACTCGGTCGTGGTCTTCGCTGGGGAGTTTTCCTCCTGGATCTTCGGCTCTTCCTCTAATCGTTCTTTGTGTTCTATACTTCTATACTTTGTATCTCATGTCTAGTGATAGAACGTCCAACGAGCTCATTTTTCATTAACCTTCAATATTGGCCGTAATCCGTTTTGATTGTTTCTGAGATAAGCTAGGATCCTACGCCCTATAGGCGCCCATTCAATTTCTCCATCGAGTCCCCACCCACCCTCATCATAATATTTCAGCGTTCAACCGCCGGCTCCACTTTCTGAGACTGCGCGTGCGTTCATTACCCACCCGGGCTAAAGCCCCCCAATCATACTTTTCTAGTATTGGACATTCTATAGTACTACTTCTATTTCTTACTCTACTCTACTCAGCTCGTTAGCTCAGTCTTCGGACTTATCTAGTGCACTGGGAGCTCAGATGACTGAAAGGTTAACGGAATGTGAGTATACTAGATCTGACATGGAGGTTCTCGAATGCATAGAAGGTATATATCACCCAACAGATCGGTACCTATTCTTTATTAATCTAACCACAAAATTTCAGTACTTTCTAGTGTCATCTCTGTTGCAGCACGGGTATGCAAGAGGACGAAGATCGAGCCTCTAAAAGAGTATGAGTTGTGGGGTGATACTCTGAGACGACGAAAGACGACGAAGATTGTAAATGGATATGTAGGATTAAATTATTTATGTTATACCAGAGTGGGTAAAAGGTAAGTAAAAGGGCCGAACAGCCAAAATCCAACAACCTGGTGCCCTGTATCACCTGGTCGGGTTCTGGTCCAAAGTTTAACTTAAATTGACATAAAAACATTAGTGCATTGCTCGAACCCTCATCGCTTAAGTTTCCCCCCTTCGGTCTACAACCATATGGCACCCGAACATTCTCCTCTGTACAAATCCATTGCTGAACAGCTATCGGCATATATTGACAAGGCTGTCACAGAACCAATGGAGCACTGGAGACCCCCTTGGACCGGGAGACACCATGAGCTTCCTATGGAGGTCTTGTATGACTACGACATGCTATTTCCTCTGCCTACTGGCCTAGAAGACATCATTGGTGTAGCTGAAGCATCGGAAGAGCAGAAATCTACTCTTCAAGGAGTTTTGTGCGATATGTTGGGCGGGCGGCTGGGGTGTGTTGAATTTCACTATGTGATACTGCTGCACGTTCTGATCGAGAGTCTTTTAGCGTCAGAAACCCTCCCTATTTCATTCAAGAGCTTCGTCTTGCCTACCGTTCGAATGCACATAATTCACCTTGGACCTGGGATATTAGGAACCCAACTCCATTTGTCTCCAATTATGTTGTTCTCGCCCGCGCGGAAGGAGTTCTCAAGTCCCACAGACAGAATCCTCGCGCTCCAATCAACCGGGAACTTGACGTCAGCAGTCCCTTCAGTTATTTGCCAAGTAGTAATCCTCCGAGAACTGTTCCTGTAAGTCCGTCTCCTTCGTATGAGCTTGGACCTCACTTGTCTCGCTGTAATAGGAAAAACGTCTCCCGGATTACATTGGGAGTAAAGTTCACGCCAGACTCGTCGATGTCAAGTCCCGATGTAGGTCAATTGCTTAAAACAAACCTGATTGTGCCCTGAAGTGAACATTTCGCAGTGGATGCAGTCGGATTAGGACATCTGCTTGGTCTTGTGCAGCCATCCTAAATGTAACTTGAAGAAGACTGAGTCACTGAGAGGACTGCAGATATCTGTTTGAACTCTACCCTGGAAAACCTGGGCTTAGCATAAAATCGCTTCATCGACCGTACAATATGGGATTATTCCACTTCCTGTTCCTCCTCCCTTTATGAAGTTTTGACGAGTTGAAATTTCGACTCGGTTCGGATTTTACCACGTGGCGGTTAGAAGTGTGAGTTAGCGCCCACTGTTGGCCCACTGCCACTTCTACGAGTACTATGATCATGACCACGGCTCTAGCAAGTCGTCCGCAGACTCTTGTTGTAATGTTGTGTCAGAAATAATAGGATGTAGATGGGAGAAGATCTCCCCCGCTTCAAGTGCTTCTTGGCTAGCTTGAGTCTCGACTTCCCAGTGAGAGCCAGCCAGTGGGTAGGGCTTTGAAACTGAATTTATCAAGTTGTACAGCTAACACAACCGAGCTGGGGTCGAGTAAAGGGGCTGCTGATGGAGTATGAGAAGGAGCTGTTGATCCGGGTGGTGAGGAATTTTTTTTTTCATTATTGTCCGCTCCTCATCTATTCTCCCTTTTCCGTACGATATTCCTTAGGACTTGATCGATGATCAGCTTGGACCCTTCACGACTATGCTCGAGACTAGAGTGTACTCGCCGCTGCCACTATTATGCAGTCGGTGTTATCGTTGGCCATGACATTCTCCGCCTTTTTGTCGCTAGCATTGTTCCCGGGGCAGGTGTAGGATCCATGGGATTGCTTAGAGCCAAGAGCCAATATCCAAGTATATAATCTTGGGTCCTATGGCAACTTTCTCGTTCACATAGTACAAGCCCTCCTCCCCTTTCCCCAATCACTGATTGTACACCTGAGGTATTTCCTCTCTCTTCGTGGAGCTCACCGTACAAACTTTTCGTGCTGCCCGTGTGTTTGGGTGAGATCTGTAGCTGGAGTAGCAGGTAGACGTACCGACCTTTGTACATAATAGAAGCTGATAGAATCAGTGAGTGATTGGACAGTTGATAGGCCATCGAAACTTCTTCCTTTTTTCTACCTTTTCTTTATCAATATGTCCACCAGGCCAGAGCCCGCATACCTTCAGATTCGACTAGCCGTCCTCATTCACGATTGGAGGCGCACTCAAATCGCTGAAAAAACACTGTCGCTCGAGGAATGGGCCAAGACTTTTGCTCTTCTCAAGGTGAAAAAAAACAGCCGTTTCAAAATTTGCCGCGCTAACCATTGCCCATATTACAGGCAAAGTACCTCCGAATTATCAAGATATTGCTCAAGAATGAGAGGTCGTTTATCGATACGGACAACAACGCAAAAAATGCCTTGGAAGCAGGAGACGCGTTCGTTCTTGCTCATTCAACAGTAGGATGGGAAGGAGACTGGGTAGATCCGCGATGGAAACAGGCTGCTGCTGACCGATTGAAAGAACAACGACTCTGCATGGAAAGGGAACAGAAATTTCACGCTGAACTCGACGCGGTCCTTGGTCTCGATTTTGACAGCTTCAAGTTTGATTACACGTCTGGTAAGTGCAGTATGGCTCTTTATAAGTATAAGGATCTAGTGTAACTATCCTTCAAGATGATTTTGTACTTTCAACTGTTACCGACCCCCCGCTCTCGAACACTCCTTTTGCTACGCCACCTGCTAATGCGCGCAAGCGTAAACTGGTAGAAGATTGTACAGGCTCTCAGGAGTTGAAACGTGTTCGGCCATCGCATCCTCCCACCTTCGACTCTTCCTGCCTCCCCAATCAAGCTCTTGTGAGTCGTATCCCATTCCGTTAATCATTAGAGCCCAACTTCTAACAGCTGATGCCATTTTTAACACGCGACATCTCAGTGCAATATCACAAGTCCGGCCGTTCAAAATTCTCATCTTCAACTCGCGCAATCTCATTGTGAGGCGTTGTCGCCAACACCACCAGATTTTCAAGAACCTCAATCGTCACAATCTTACTGCGAAACGCCGATGCCGACACCAGCTCCGAATTTCCAGGAATCTTATTCTCAACTCCCGTCATCTCCCTTTGGGACGGACACGCAGACCCTAGCTACGAATTTTCAACATTCTCATTTTCAATTTTCCAAATCTCGCAGCGAAACGCCGGCTCCGACACCAAGTCCAGATCTCACGGAATCTCATTCTCAGACGACCCCATCTCACTGTGAAACGGTGATGGAACCACCAATTCCGGATCTCCAGGATTCTCGTTCTCAGCTCACTCCATCGCGCCGCGAGACGCCGACGCCGACACCAAGTCCACAGCAGGCTCATTCACAACTTTCGCCATTTTGTACGCTATCGCCGGCTCCAGAATCCCCAGATTCCCATTCTCAATATCAATCCTCGCCAGCTCGCTGCGAAACGCCGGCGCCATCCGATTCAAACCTCACCTTTTCGTCCTGTGAGACGCTACCAATGCGGACATTAACTCCAGCTTTTGGGGATGATCACTTCCTACTCGATGTCCTGCCTGAATCATACCCTTATGGCACGCCGACGCCAGTCTGCGATTTCCAACTCGCGCCGTCGCCCCCTGTGAGACGCTGACGCTACCGATTTCGGATTTAGAGGATTCCCCCTTTAAATTCGATGACCAGACTGATTCATACCAGTACGAGACGCCGATGTCAAAACCACGTCGACGTTCGGATTTCTCCCTTCTAAAATCAAGCCTGAATGGTCTATACACCTTCTTACTGGCCTGTTCTAAGCTGGCTTCTTCATTCATTCGTACTTGTTCTGGCTTTACATGCACGTTCAGTTCAGTTTTCTTGTTGCTCATTCTTCAATTTCTTGTACTCGTCTCAGCCCACAAAGTGTATCATTTGATAATTGCTATGTTGTAAGGCCTCAGGAATAGAGGCATTAGTCTTTACGTCTGGCCATGTGTGCTCTTCGTGAGCTTTAAGCTTTCATCACAGCGCACACGATACTATCGGCAAATCAGGGCGTTACGGTTTACAGTGGAGCAAGCGCCGGGTCACGCCACACTATTTTTCACCTAGCACTAACGTTCTGCTTCCATCTCCCATCTCCCTGCCACTCGTTATCCTCTCAACGCGTTTAACGCGTATTCTTGTGAGGTCTAGATCCTGTATACACATCTAGAGAAGCGTGATGCTGATCTTCTGGACAGCTTGGATATCGGAAGAAGCTTAAGCTCCTGCCTTACATACCTCAGTAACGCGTGTTTTAGTGAGCGCTGAGTCTCGAACAAAGAACGATGCTGATGCTTGGAGACTAGCTGAGAACCCGAAAGAACCATTACCTCAGACCACCAGCAACGTTCTAGAAACTTGGATTCGCTGGCTATCCGTTTCGTTCGCCAGCCATGTCGACTGTAGGCAACAACCGTAGCACTACGAATCCGAATCGACGGTCAACGTCCTCTATCCCAATGCCAAATCTGTCCTCGAATGCAGCCTTGGCAAAAAGCACTTCGGCTCGAAGACTTTCGGTGCCAATAACTTCCGCCTCTAATTCTACCTCCACTTCCAATTCCACCTCAACATCGACATCGACATCGAATAAACTGACGGCAAACAATCTTAAAACGCTCAACAACACCAGCAGCTCACTCAGACCACGCGCAACGCCGTCAGTTATTTCCAGTCGTCGGTCTGTAGCTGGCGCTGGTACGCGACCACAGGAAAAGCCTCAGTCAGTAAACGCCAGTGCAAATGCAAATTTTCCCAGCATAAGCAACGAAATGTCCACCCACTCGGCATCTACCACAACTCCAACAAAATCGAAACCTCGCTCACGTGTGACTTCTTCCGTGTCGATATCGACTTCTGGTTCACCAGCGCGCACACGTGTTTTGTCGATGCCAGGTACTCCAGCAGCCGCGAAATCACCCGGAATCAGCTTGACGTCGCCTTCTCCGCTGCCCATGCCCGCGATGACACCGAAGCAGAAAGAAACCACTGCTCTTGCTCAACGTACGCCCCAGCGCTCAGTCTCAGCTTCACACAGTACCCCGACGAAAAGGTCCCCAGCCGCAGCCCGATCTCTGTCAGACTCGTTCCAGCTCGTCGCCAAAGCCTCACCCGCCAGTGTTTTCTCACCAGAAAACCCCGTCCGTTCATCCACCGTCCCGTCCCTGTGGGGCGACGAATCCCAGGAATTCGAATTCGACGCCGTTGATTTATCCGCTTCAATGGACCTGGACATGATCACCGAAGAGGATTTCAATGACAATTCGTCGACCCTCCTCGGCTCCGCCTCTGACCTTGTGCCTCTCCTTAACCAAGTAAACGCCGTTCATACGCGTAAAATGACTTCATATAAACGACTGTTGGAGCGCGCGCAGCATAATAGTGCTGCTCAGCTACACGCATTGCAGGCAGAGGTGAGAATGTTAAGGGAGCAATTGAACAATGGTGGTGGAGGAGTGGAGCTCAAGGGAGGAGAATGATTGGGAACAGAGCGGGAGACGATGCTCTGGATGAGCTTCTCGAAAGCGGCTATTTGTGTAGTAATTGTGGCGGATCTGGAGCCAAAGGCAAACGGAGGTATTGGGCGGGATGGAGAGGGTTTGAATCGGATGACGACGACGACGATCAACTCGAGGACACCGACGGAGGTGAACTTGTCGCTGCATTACGCGGACTCGGCCGAGACGCTTCTGGAAAGTATATTTTCGATGAAAAACGCGTCCGGAGAGTAGTCAAAAGAATGGGAAGAGAAGCTCGTGGACGATTGATCGGTATCATTCTCGATGCCTCCCACCCAGGCGACACATCTCTCCAGCTCCTACTTCTTCAAAAATACCTCAAATCAAGCTACGACATTCTCTCCAACCTCTCTCCTCCCCTTGCCCTCCGCGTTCTAATTCACATACCTGTAACAGAGGTTGTCCTCCGTCTCTCCCTCGTATCCAAGAAATGGCATGCAGTTACTCATGGCTACACCTACTGGCGCTATCAATGCTATCATATTACACGAACTGACCCGTGCCAATCCAGCCTCCTTTACCAATTTCGAAGGGAGGGCTAGGTGACGCAGGCTGGTTTCCGTTATACAAAAGTCTCCATCATCTCCAAAAGAATCTCAAAGAAGGACTCGCGCAGAGCGTGTTGTTCTTGGAAGGTCACACGAATCATGTTACGAGTCTGATGTTGAGGGGCGGAGGTTGATTAGTGGGAGCTATGATGAGAGTATTCGGTTTTGGGAGTTGCCGGAGAGGGGCGTCGGCGTCGGGATGTCAAGGCGGCGATGGAGAATGAGGTTAGGAGCGGACTTGGTGGGACGGGGAACGGGGAGGGAGCGAAGGAGGTGTTGAAGAGCGCAGAATGCAAGAAGGTTTTAAAGGTTGGGAAGGTGGTTAGTTGTGTGGATTGGTTGATCGAGGAAGGTACTCTTGCTCCCCCGTTCTTCGTTTTGGCCTAATGTGTTACTAATTACCACTCGTCTCCTACAGAGGTATTTGTCGTCGGATTCCACGACGTCGGCAGGGTCCACCTGTTCTCTTCCCTTACCTACACTCCGCTCCAACAACTCGCGGGGCATCTCAATGGGATTCGAGCGGTTGCACTGAGTTCGAAGAATTTGATTTCAGCAGGTGGGTTGTTGTTCCACTTCCTGGCATTCTTCCTGTATCCCGCTGTTATTCATCTGTCCCTCTCGCTCTTCTTTCTTTGTTCCCTTATTCTTTTACTCACCTCCCACATGTATAGGCGCAGACAAAGCTCTCGTATGCTGGGACTGGCGCGCTGGAACCAAGATTGTCCGGTTCGGACAACAGACGACTGTTAATATTGGTGTTCAGCTTATTGCAGGTCAGACGAAAGAGGAGGGAGAGAGGGTGGTTAGTGTCACAATTGATGGAGTTGTGAGGGTTTTCAGTATTCGTGAGTTGCTTCATCTAAATTTTCGCGTTCTTCAAGATGATTTACTCATTATTCTCATTTTTTTTACTCTCAGAGCGAAGAGAAATGATTTCTCAATTCAAACTCTCTGAGCTTGGAGGGCAGATCCATTCCTAAGCGAGAAACTTTTCAATGTGGGTGCTGCCCCGAAAAATCAGTTGCAGTGGTTTGCTGCGAAAGGGTCGCAGATGACTGTAAGTAACTGCTTGCTTTTTGCTCTGTGTCTTTGGTTTTTGTTATTCCGGTTAATGTTGTCTTCCCATTGATCTTATTTATACCAACTTGGTTGAAGCAGTACTGATCACTCGCTTCTCCGTATAGTGTGCAACGAAAAACGTCATTCTCCATCTTCAGTGGCAGGAAGACGGAGGGAATGGTGACGTCAAAGATATCCCTAACGGCAACAATACCACCACCACCACCACCGGAAAACCAGCGACCACAGAGAACTCTGTCAAATCACCTACTGCCTCGAAACCGCCCACTCGATCCCCATCAGTCCTCTCTGTCGCTTCTAATATCAACACCAATAATACAAACCAAACCCCCACTCGTTCCCGTACTTCATCGTCGTTCACTCGCACGGGCTCATCTCCGTCAATAGCTGGAGCTGGAGTCGGAACTCCGTCGAGGCGATCTTCATTGCTCGCCAATATCTCTACCGGCCCTGGATCCCCTGCAGCTTCTACTTCTACTAGTGCTGGCGGGGCTGGTGGGGGTAGACTCAGTGTTAGCGGACGACGAACACCGTCTACTCCTCTCAGCCCCAATTCAAATTCGAATTCTCTTTCAGTTTCTCGGAATATCACTCCCACATCAGCGTCTACTCTCGGATTCGGTGGTCTCGGTGCCAGTACCGTCCGATTTGGTCAGCGTGCAGCGATACTCACCGCCCCGCCGAAACTCGTTGCGTTGGTGGAGACACCGGAGGTGGCGGTTGGTGCGGTCGATCCTAGGAAAAAGAGGGTTGTCACTGCTACAAGGTTTAGTTCGAGGGTCGGAGCTGATCGGAAGGTGGCTCCTAGTTTGATTCTATCTTCAGAGAAAATACTGATGTTACTGGTACAAAGATATTCATGTCGATTCATCAAGACAAACCTGTAAAGGAAAAGCGATCATCCTCCAACCGTGACCCAGACGACGGGGAAGACGATGGAGATGACTCTGATTCTGATTTGCACCACATATTCTCCGAATCTCTGGAGGGAGATCATGAGAAATACATCCCATTCTCTGGCGTTGATATTGATACGAATTGTGTTCCTGTTACTGGGGCTTGGGCTGCGTTGGCTGATGCAGAGAGTATTCGTTCGAATGTTCATCCCAGCAACGGACCAAGTGGAAGTGGGAAGGTTAAAGGCTTGATTGGATCCCTCCCAGCAAAGTTCAATGGACTCGCGATGCCGGAAAAGAATCCCATGTCAATGCAGATGAGTCATGAGGAGGTTGTGGTAGGGTGTGCAGATGGCACTATATAGTGAGCAACAAGTCTACACGCATCTTTGACTTTGTTTCTAATGTTGTTACAACTCATCTAGTGTGATGAATTTCGTCGGGTATGAATACCAGAAACCCCGCCTCCGTAATGACCAGAAGATCTCGGAGGAAGATGAGTGCAATCGTGAAAACGGGGTCGAAGATTCGGACTCGAATGAGGGGTCGGACTTTCAAGGATCGCAGTAGGGCATAGGATTACTTAGTCATGTTTTTCTTTCTACTTTTTCACATTTCCCTCTCGTTTCAGTTATACGTATACCTTGATTTCGGAGGTGGAGATGATGTGTGGGATATACTATCGATACCGTTCTTTGTTCTTCTATAATCTACCATACGCTCGTTTAGATTTGCAGATGATACTGAGCTTTAGCACTACTAATGTTTCCCACACAATATCTCCAAGTTTGCCGATAAAGTGGAGTGGCAGGCCCCAGAGTTGCATGCTGTGGAGATGGATTCCGGAACATAGCACGTCGACCCGGCCAACTCATAAAAGATGAATTCAGCAGCAAGACTGCTACCTGTCCAAAACATGGACGATGGAAACGTATGCACCATGGGATTGGCAAAGTTCTCTCTACAAGCCGGTGAGATTGGAGCATCATTATTACTGGTAAAAGGAACTCATTCGTAGAGACAGATGATCCTTGGACGATGCATACATCAATGAACACAGATCGTGGCACTACCTCAAATCTCCACTAGTAGAAGGGGTCATATCATCAACATATCATTCACTCAAGCACCCACATGGACTCTGGAGTATAAGAAGTTTAACTACGCCATTACCGAGACCATATGACGAATTTCTTTTTTACAAAGGACAGCCCCAAAAGCACTGGTATCGTTGAAGAGGGACACGATGCTGATAGCTCCTCATCCTACACAGTCGAAACTCCTTCGGGTATACTTCACAGAGAGATCACGACAATCTACAAAGGGCTCAACAAGGAGAAAGTCGGTTCTATAGAGACTCATAATTATCGTCACGACGTTGTGAACATGAGGGGAACAAACATTTCCCTGACTGCATCATTCGCTGGGACTTCCGGGTTCGTGACCGCGTTTCCCCCATCTGCTCTTCCATTCGAGGTTGTAAACGTGAATATTTCTAGGGTGTTAACCGCTTCCTATGGTCAAGCGTATAAATGGGCTTGGAGGCAACCCGCAATCGAGGTGGGTCCAAATATTTTCGAACTTCTTCTCACGGGTATTATGTTTTCAAACCTATAAACATCAGGAAACAGTAAAATGATGCGTATCCCTCACTGATGTGTCTGTACACTCCTGTACACTCCTGTACACCTCGTATCATATGTAGGGTTCCTTTCATAATGAATCAACTGTGTTTTATCTGATCATGATTACACTTGAAGATTTGTGCAGCCAAAGCTCTGGCTCCAGGAGTTCAAGGCCATTTGAGGCTGATGCTGTAGAGTCTTACACTATTGAGGGACTGGAGCTATAAAGAAGCGTAGATGTCTTCTATGACCAGTAGCTTGCAGGACTCATACCTGCCACGCGCTCGGCGCGATGGCCCACACTAGTCCTGCTAGAATCTTAAAGTGGCAAAAACAACGCCTGGTTGATTAGCGAGTATTTGAACCTACAGGTCACCTGTTGGGAGCTGGACTCATGTCATACAACTTAAGATGTTCTCTCTCATTTCATTTCTTTTGGACTATTTCTATTTATTTTTGCATCTGGTACGACTATGTTCTGTATACTAATCAAATTCGGGAACCCAAGTTGCACAACTCAGGGTTAAGTTTTGGCGAGTTTGGGTTTGTCACATCAACTGATTGATGTGGTGAGAGACTGAGAGCCTGAAACAAGCATAAATTTTCTCATGATGATTCTTATGGTGCCCTATGAATTATTGAAAGATTACCACTAGGAAAAGCTTCCAAAAGGCTGCACCCCAATATATAAGTCCTCTCATACTTTTATGATTTTTATTCAAAAATGTTGATCCATTGAGTGCTGAAACAACCCGGAACTTCTTAACAGCCATCAAAGAACTTCGGCTGTGACAAAATCTGACACTTTTTCAGCAGTTGCGTAACTCGGGTTCCCGAACAGGCCCTATAAGTCGTAGTATCACATTCTTTTATGTGAACTCCAAGTCAATGATGCAACAAATATGAAAGACGGCCCACATGTCCTGCTCTTGGCTTGGCTCTTGGTGTTGATTTTGCATAAACAGTTTGTAAGCTTTTTTCCACTTCAAATCAGGAAAAAGACATATTTCCCAGGCTGCCCAGAGACACCCCCACAATCCTGGTCAACCTTAGGACATCTGGGATATCTGGGTTCCCCCAGGTCATCCCAGGTTGCCTACCTGGAGATCTTCTGGCTACCTGTATTTCCTCAGGTTTTTTGAGGTTCCCTGGGATTAGGGGTTGTCTCTGGGGAGCCTGGGAAATAGGGTGTTATTCCAGATAAGTTACTGAAGTCCGCCATTATTAGGCTGGCTAAGACTTCATGACTCATGATGTCTCTTGGCAATACAATGAGTTGCAGAAACTGCAACTCCACTCTCATCCCCAGTCAATCTCATGATCATGATCGGCTACAGCCTACCATTTGAAATTTTGATAGACCAGACTCCAAAGGCAGTTCGATCGGTGCTACAGGCAATTATAAGTAGCATGACCTTGAGTTAATGCTTGGAACATCTCTTGATCATCATTGAAAGCAGCAGTTTCATACAGCCAGCATGGGCCAGACTCCTGCAATCATTGTGGACAGTTCTGCCTTCAATATTTCTGGTTCTTGCGTCTTTTTCGAAGATGTCAACGCCTACTACAAAAAACACATTTATTGATCTTTTACTAGATCCCTCTGCAACAAGCATTGGCAGCGGCCTTGTTGGGAGCTTCAGTTTCGAGATTGGTCTTGAGATTGGTAGGTTTATACAAATGCATCATTTAGAACATTCTGATGTAGTATATTGCTTTGAAGATTCTTCAGTTCTGCAGTGGATGCTTATTGGGAGCATCGATCAGCCTTTAGATGAGATAAACTGCACCCTCTGGCAGTTTACTACCAAGACAGGGTTTCACGAGTTTATCTTTCCACTATCCAGTACTGACATTATCTTGGACAATATAATGTGGAGGCTGGATATACTCAAAGATGATTTTGGACTAAAATTTAACAAAAACCAGTCAGGGACTTAATTTCAATGTCAATTGTTCGACGTCCAGATCACCAGTTTTTGATTATGCTCTGTTCACCCCAACACCCACTACATCCCTGGATAATCAGCTTTTATTTGTAAACTATACAGATAACACTGTTGTGTTGGAAGGACAGTGGCAGGACTCTGTGCCTAGTGGCGGGCCGGGAAAGTCAAGTACAACTACTGGGGATACAATAAGGTTTCCATTCACAGGTCTGTAGCAACTTCTTCAAATTGTTCTTTTTATTGTGGATTATAATTAAAAAAGAATAGGATGGAACATAACATTTCTTGGTTATTTCGACCCGGCCACTTCGGGAAACATCACCCTAGGTGTTTCACTTGATGGACAAACACAACTTCAATATGAATTCAAGGGTGAAGTACAAACACGCTCCTCAAGTTCAAACTACTACTTTGAATACTTCACTCTTGTTCAGCAGGAATCAGATAGTGGAAATCATACCATTATAGTTCAGGTTCTGGAAGCTTCCC
Organism: Rhodocollybia butyracea; assembly: GCA_015501585.1. Lineage (NCBI taxonomy): Eukaryota > Fungi > Basidiomycota > Agaricomycetes > Agaricales > Omphalotaceae > Rhodocollybia > Rhodocollybia butyracea. Next base: position 75,316 of record JADNRY010000113.1, read on the forward strand.
TATCACAGATCTTTGGCTTTCGTGGATTCACCTACATTCCTGGTTTTGCTACGCTGAATGACATGCCTGACCTCTCCTCATCATCCCCCAGAGGGCAGCCATTGAGTCATCAGGGGTTGCATGGCAGGGCTATTGCTGGTGTGGTTGTCGGATCCATTGCTGCAATATGTCTGATAGGGTTGATCTTCTGGGCAGCATGGCGGCAAGTTAAAAGGAGAATATCTCTATCGCCAGCACAAGCACGGATGAAATCAACACTAGGTACAGCCCCATTATTCAGTAAATGTAGATCTTATGAACCTTTTTTTGCCACCTTCCCTCAGGTTCAGACAGTGTCACTCCTTTTGAAAAGAGATATATTTCAGACTCTACTCCACCAAATATGAATCATATAACAGCAGCCACTGCCCGTGGTATCACTCCGTTTACAAAAAGTTACATCACATCAGCAGCTTTGGGGCCAGCCTCTGATAATACAGCTCAGGATCGAGAACAGCCTGTGCTGGCGGCACTATCATATTGCCACCCAATGATGACACTGCACATGTGCCTCCACTTCTTGAGCCAATAGCCTCTGGAGCTCCAAATGATGTTAACAATGCTATGTCACAGGAGCCAGACAGAACAGAGCTAATTCTTGAGAAGCTGAATAACTTGATGCATGCTATCCAGCAACCTCCTGCATATGGACAGGAGGTAGCACAGTAGGCAGAGAATAAACGGTGGAACATGACATATTGAACTCATGAAAATTTTCCTCAATTTGCTACTAAGTACTGGCATTTGGCTCTGTTCAAAAATGTCTGGCCTGGGAATTAGCATGTATATACATATTGCATAGGACACATGTTCAAGCCTTGTTGAGCTTCATATGCATCCACGTATGAAACTCGTCATATTATCCAAGTATCTTTACAGTATATAAACTACATATTCATACTGAGACAGTGGCAGTGAGACAAAATAGAGATCTCTTTCCTCCCAACCACCCTACTTCAGCACCTCGAAGTTACCTCCCAGAGACATGTAGGGACTGACTCAATCTCAGGTAGGTCCCCCGTCGAACTCGATGATGGGCAGTAGGCAAGGATAAGGCTAGATATGCATACATGGTGTCATCACCGAGAATAAATTAACGTGGTGTAAGTATGGTGCATACTCACACATGCTCCGCACTGCCACTGTCTGTATCTTACTTCGATATGTACATTAGACCACCATCCCAGATAACCTCGTATAATGACTATTACCCATGTATTCTCCTGTTGCCTGATTTGCCTCTAGAATATAACATGGTTCTGTCAATGTGTGCATCCATTTGTTAGTGTTCTGTTGGGACTGAACAACAGCCTTTTGGCTGGCGCTGATGACATTGAAGAATAAGATTAAGATCACTCACAGTGATGAAGACTGATAGAGCTCATGCCATTTGAGGCAGTCTCAGGGCCGGACTGTTATCAGCAATCTTTTCCCTTCTTATTTCCTTCTTCAAATCATCTTCTAAATGAGCAGCTCGACTTGTTTTGGATATCAATCTTTTGTTTCCTCAAAAATACATTTTCTGTAATACCATTGCACATGGCTCCAGACTACACATACCACCGATCAGTAATACCAACAGACGGGATCACATGTGGTATTAAAGCAAGTTGGATGAAGGAGGAGTAAAGCCCCCAGCTGAGCTCAGGCCTTATCTTGAAAAAAAATTTGCACAGTACACCAATGTATTCTGGAAAGCTGCAATACTTATGCCTTTACCGGCACATATATTTTGCCGTGCACTCCCATGCTGGGTGCATGCAAGTGCATGTTGACTGGGCTGAGCACAACCAGTGATGCATGGTGTACTATAGCATGGCTAGTAGGTACTCAGAGTACCAATTCTACTTTATTATTTGAAGTAGTAGGACAGATATTAAGTATCATTTGTTACAAATTTGTTAAGTATTGCTTGTTCAACTGCATGAAGCTGCACCTTGATCATATGCCTTGTGTTCATGCTGGCCCCCAATCCCATCTTCCACTCTCCCAAAAAGAAACAACAACATGCAAGGGGTGTGCACAGATTATTTTTTAGACATCACCTTGTTTTCTAGGGTAAAATGGGTCTGGGAATCCAAATATCAACTCTAAATATTCTGAATGTTGCCCCATCACCCAAAAAGTGCATATTAGTGAAGAAAATCTAATTTTTTCCCCCAATCTTTTTTTGCATGAATTGGCTTATTGCGCATCTTTTGTAAAAAAAATTTGGGCTCCAGATCCCACTTTCCCACAAGTCAGCAATGGGTCATGAGTCAGACTTCAGAGAATTTTGACCGACTTGCAGGTACTTGCAGGTACTTGGGCCTAACTTGCAAGTTGCACAAGTCAAAGTAAAATACTTGTATGTAAGATCAAAATTATGATAAAATCTTCAAAGCTATGAGGAGATTTTGATAACTAGATTAAAACATGCATCACAAATGACTACCAAGGGCCCGAAGGCTCCAACTCAGGCATGTCGTCAAAATTTTTGACATCTTTAACTTCAATCAAATCTAATGAGAAAAGGAGGTTAGTGTAAAGAAGGTTAGCGTTGTATAGAGATTGTTTAAGGTATATCACATGCCAAGACCAAACTTTATCTTATGGGATACAGACTTGGCAACCTGGCCCAACAGTGTCAATGGACCTTCAGCCTTGAGGATTGTGGACCAAAAAGCAAGATGGACACTGTCAGGCTTGGAAGGCTTGACCGCATTCAGTGCCAGCAAAATAATGTGAGCAATGCAAGGTTTTCCCTGGAAAAAATAACAGTTGGATTGAGATTGATGAATACTGGAAAGAAGAAAAAAAAACAAACATAAAACATTGTTGGTTTTAACCCATAAGAGAGGTCAGACGGTGGATACAAGATATCACTGGATAACTGAAGAATAAAGGGAAGTGGATGAAACGGGAGTTGAGTGAACAAAACAACAGTATCCTGTTGAACCAAGAGAAGGCAAAGACAAGCAACGGTTGCAGCAGCGGACAGCATCTTAAGAGAACGTAGTTGAAGAAAAAGAAAGCAAATGTTTAAAATAACGTGATTTGTAATTAATATATTGACAATGCAAAGTGCACAAGTTAAGGCAAAGCCATAGAAAAGACTGAGAAAGATGAGCCATGTATTGGAACAAATGAACTCACAAACAACACAGCTTCATGGAGAACAATGCTAGCTAACCACAACAAAAGTAATCAAAGATAAATATCCTAAAAACAAAATCAACATTCAAACAATAAAGACTAGTAACAAAAATTCCATACAATAATTTGTCTCCATTAACTCCCAGATGACCTCCTGGACAACCTGATGATTGAGCACACCAGCAGCATTGAGAGAAACAGGAGCTTCATGCCACCAAACCTGTGTGTTGTCCAAGTTAGCGATATCTATTGTGATGCCTATGGATCGAGAGTTATCAACAAGTTTTGTCAATTCTTCAAACATTCAGGCACATTGTTGGGAATTGGTCAAGGTGTGGCCACAGATTGCTTCAAGCAGAGCCTTCCAGTCCTTGTTTCAGCACAATTTTGTATGTGGGAGACTAAGGTGCCACACAAAGGCAGGACAAATGCAAAGCCAGGCCAAGAGACGGTCATTCCAGAGGACATTTTTAGGTGTAAAGAACAAGGATGGATTGGGAACTGGACTCTCAAGCAAGGACGGCCCTGTATGGCAATGGAAATTGACTAGTTTCTTATTAGCTTCAGCCCACCAAGGAAGGCAATGGGGAAAGCTGGGGTGAACAAGAACTTCAAAGCAATTGTGGGTGTCAGAGTCACCTTCAAAATAAAGATTTCATTAGTACAATGACATGCAAAAAATACAAGGCAACTCACCAACTTTTGCCTTCTTTGTAGGCGGTGGAACTGTCATCCAGGACATACTCGTCACATTGATACTGTCCAAAACAGGGGTTTTTGCAGCTCGAGCCTCCTTCATACCTACCTTTGAAGATACCTGTTTATTGGAAGATGCAGGAGCACTGAGGTGAAGGGTTGATGACAAATGAACATCTGGGAAGCTACCAACTAAAGATGAGGAGAACTGCTGGTGAACAAACATTGCTATACATATGTAGCGCTGATAACTCCCAGGAAGTCCACAATAGAGGACCAGATGCAGTGGACTAGTGTCAGAAATGTCCAATGCAAAGTCTTTGTTGGGAATCAGCAGGAAATTGCCCATGAAATCTACATCAAGAGGGGGGATATCATGACCAATCTGGATCCTGGCTTGATCTTCCCACTTGCAAACAAACCAAACTGGAATTCCAATACAAAATAGATCTGCAATGCAATCAAGGGTGTTGGTGAACGCACCAATCAAGGAGGTATCAAGGGGGAAAGCCTTGTCAACATCCTCCAGACATGGAACCCAGTCCTGCAGCCATTTTGCATGGGCATATGTCTCCAAAAAGACATGCTGAAGACAGGTGAGCTGTAAGGAGACAATGTTAGGAGCACCGGGTAGAAAGAGCCAATTGATGTACTTGTTCAACTGGTCTCTTTCTCAAACAAGGTAGATGTCATTGCAGAGGCAATTAGGAAGCTTGGATAATGAATTGCATAGCTCCATGCACATAGACCAAACTTCATGCCCAAGACTATCTGTGATACGAACAACTCCTACTATGCCAGGCACGTTAACAGGAAGGTAATCACTAGCATTTAATTGATACCACACAAATCAAAGAGGATTGGTGCTAGATGTAATCAGTGATGGAATGATTGCAAGATGACCAATAGTGCAATGAAAGGGCTGGGGCCACCAGCATGGATCATCTTTGCCAAAATTATTAAGACAGCATAATTGTGTTTTGCAGCGAGCAATTGGAGCAGGGATGTAAGTCATATTTGGAGTCATGACCAGAAGGCCAAGGTATGGAAACAAGGAACCGTAAGGTGCATCATGGGCATTGGAACCTACAACAGAGCTGGTTCAACCTGGTGTATGCAGGGAAAATATAAGGGAAACTTGCCACCATTTGCTTCTCCATAGCCGGAAGTTGGAAAGCTCCCTACATCATTAGGTACATCTAGAATGTAAATAGATATAAGTCTCAAATACTACAATGAAGTGTGTCAACCAGCTCACAGGCGTCAGAAACTGTAGAGGAAGATTCAACCTGGCGATCGCGGATTGCAGAAGAATGCGGTAATTGGCTTGGTTTGTACTGGTATGTGAAAGGCGCTAGAAAACAACCTAACAAATACATGACTGCGCCTAACCAGACTATCAATTTGTTTAAAGGGAGCGAGGCTGGGTTGTCAAAGATTCCCCAAAGAAAGTTAAGATATCGAATGTAAGATGATACACCAGCCAGTGTAGTGAAACAACTGAACTAGCGTAGTGTGACAAGGTCTAGTAAGTTCTATGAACTGAACTAGCGTAGACTATCGTCTAAGTTGTGTGCGTATGTCTGACTGAAAACCCAAACAACCAAATAACTGTGTGTGTGTGTGTGTGTCCAATGATAACCAAAACCAAAACCAATACAATGCAACTAGGACACTCCTGGGCAAACTCTGGCTCCAGCTAGCGCAATAGAAACAAGGTTATGAAACACTCCTGGGCAAACTCTGGCTCCAGCTAGCGTAACGCCATAACATCCCTGACCAAACTCTGGGTCAAGCTATGAAACTGTGAGTGAACTTAATCACTAGGAACTTGTACCACAATCTTAGTGGCTCGCTAATACTTGTTAAGAGCTAGCTAAGGAACCCTCACTCTGGAGCCGAATAATTCCTTACTAGAAGCCGTCCCCTCTAAGGAAGCAACTAGATTCACGCAAAAGATCTAACTCAATCTTAAGCGGGTGCAAAAGCTGTTACGAAGCTTCTATTACACTAATCCAAACTTTATAAGATAGAATATAATATTAACTTCAAAGAGAAAGCTAGACTCCATACGTGCCCTAAACAAAAGCCCAGTTACGATGTTTGATTGACTTGGTACTTTTGAACCAGGGGGAATTAAGAGGACTAGCAGACTCCGGCAGTGAAGAGACCTTTGACTTCATCACAATGGGTGGTTATGAGAGGTGGCAAGATAACTTGATTTATGAGATAAATACATCATGCTTATATACTGAGTCTTTACTAGTTTAATACAAAAAGAGATGAAACAGAGTCGGAGAGAAACAGAGTAAGATAGAAATTCAAGAAAGAGAGGAATTTAGCTAAGAAAGGAAACTCTAGCCTGGACATATTATACATTTATCTAGAAAACCATCCCAATTTAGGTACAGTCCCGATTTGGGTATCAAAGTAAAAGAAATTAAAATGTGTTAACATATTCTGGTCCTCGCGGAACCTTGTACCGCAAATAACTGTTCCTTCCATTGGATGTTTCATGGCTCCACACAGGTACGTGTCCGCATGTTTATCCTCGAGGTTGTCTGGTAGGTTTGAGCAAGTCCAGCTCAATCCCTTTAAGATAATAACATCTCCCAGTGATAGTTTACTTTGCTAGCTTTGAGTAGATACCAAGAACCCCAGAGATATGTGTGCTAGCACAATGCTCAGAGCTCGTGGATTATCAGTGCTGTGGCTTGGCGATAGCCTATCCACCATAAGATCATTGGGTTTATTGCAGTAGGACTTTCCTAGTCAATAGTTGGCCGATAATCAAATATCAAATTTGCCTAGCTTAATCATCTAGCAGCTGTGCCGCATCGCAACCCGACTAGTCATTGTAACATGTTAAGATCTTCCTTCCGGTCCATAAGGCGATTGTAGATCTTATCCTCCAGCGTCCATCTTTCCGCTAGTGCAGTACAAGGATTGCATTCCCCTTCTGATGCCTTCCCTGGGTAACGCTGCCGCCAGTACTCATCCCACTTCAAGACATCCAAGTATGCGGATTTGTGTATGCATTGGGGTGGGTAGAACTAGACTGACAATCTAGTGTTGATGTCTCTGGGCACCTCGAGTATCCTTGCTAGTTTAAGTATCAGACTACACTTGTGGGCATATCGTCACGACTAACTGAGTATTATCGCTGAGATACTAAGCATTAGCTACAGCTATCACATTTGGGCTCTGTATAACCCTCTTATTGTATGTGTAGCGCATATACATTGTCAAAATATATGGCTACAAGCCTAAGTGCAAAATCTGCGTATTAGCGGAGAACAGCCAACCGCCTCTGAATCGCATTGCTTCTTCCGTGTAGCATATTCCCACAGTGAGAGTTTATTCTTCAATGTGTCCCTAGGTGGAGAGGGTTGAGAAAGTGGATCAGGGGGATAACACAATGGGAGATCAGACACAGTTGTATTAGAAGCTTTTGGAATAGGACTTGGGAGAGGTAGAAACAGCAAGGCCGGATCTATGCCAAAATCCATTAAGGAAAGATCGTTGTTATACAGGATGACAGGGGAAGATAAGGCATATGATGGAGACTCGATAGATGGAGAGGAATTAACAGTATAGATCTGGACAGAGAGAAGTTCCATTTTGTTGTTGATGCTACTGATGATACCAGATATCTGCTCCCCTTCTTGATCTTCATTCTCAAGGATAGCTTTCAGTGCCAGCTGCCACTTGGAGTCATTAGGAATTGTAGTACCATGGTAGACATCTTTAAGTTGCTGTTCCACCATGGGAAAGGACAGATTGGTTGTAGCATATGTAAGTAAAAGGCTCCAGCATTCCAACTCCAGTTTGGGCATGGATGAAGATTTCAATGGAATATCAAACATGGTGAAGTGGGGACATAGGGAACGACTGAGAAGTTGGGTATATGCACATCAAGCAACCAAACAATCTAAAGGCTGACACCAACAAAACAATGAACACAAAAGGATGTCTCCAATTGTGAGGCAAAGGGATGTCTCCAATCACCGATGGAGGCAACGACAGGAGCAAAGAGGAGTTGCCAGTGATGAACAAGGATGGTGGGGGAAGAGAAGAAGTACAGTAAGCGCCCAAACAAGTCACGCAAAACTCGCAAGTCAGGCATCTTGGTGATGTGGCTTTGGGTTAGGGCACTAATGGACTTTGCAATTTCATGGGTTCAGTGCTAACCTTGTCGCACTTGTCTTCCTACTGTCACTTGGTCCCTGGTCATTGTCTTTCACATTGTCAGAACCTGTTTTATTGCTCTTCAACTTGGCAACAGCTTTTTGTCATGCACTTGGAGATATCCTTGTGCTCTGGGATGTTGCAGGGATTTTGGCCAATTAAAGGGACGGTTTCAATGCTTGTATTTTACCTATATAAGGTGCATTTCACAGTCTCCTTTCACTCATTCCTTTCTCTCTTCCCTTTTGCTTGCCTCATTTTTTTCTGGCCTCTGTTGTTCCTTTCCTACTTCCTTTGTCAATGGCTTCCTCCTCTTGCAAGAAGAAGCAAGCACCTCGTGCTATTCTTTCAAAAGCTTCTATACATGCTCTCCTTGCACCTTCAACTCCTGCCCCTGCTGTCACTCAAACTTCATCAGAGTCCTCTATCTCTATGTTTACATTGCTAGCCGTCTCCTCTAGTCGCTTAGTAAACATTTGCGCACAAGTTCCCCAGGCCAAGATGGAGACAATGAGGATGAGATTACTGATCTTGACCTTGATACTCCTACAAATTCAAAGAGAATTTGGATCGGAACAATGGTTGAGAAAGCCTTGCATTTCACTGGAGGCTTTATGGAAGGTGCAAGCATTGAAGATGTTCTCAGTGTGAGCTTTTCATCTTTTCTTTTCTCCCCACTGATTATTCTCAGAGTTGCAGATGGCTAGTTGGACATTGCCATGCTACCAGCACTTCTCTCGTTCTCTGATTGATGTGTCTAATCCTGCCATTGTAAAGTACAGGTTTTACTGCAAAAAGTACTTCATTCCCTTTTTTAATTATATCTAGAGTAATCCACCACTCCTTTTCACACGACTTTGAAAATGTTTGATAGTGTATATTCTGAAAGGATGTTGCTGTTCTGTAATTGTAAGGCCTTTTTCTTATTGCTATATACATATTTAATGCACCACAGAACTTTTGTTAAGTGACTGGAAGGTCATTTTATCAGTAGATTAATGGTGTGCAAAGGAGTGGTGCATGAGAAACCATCAAAAATCGGTTGATTTCATGCTCACTCGACAAGTACCTTCTCCAGTTTATTACTTCCAAGTTGTATATATGTTATTACTGAGGCATAGAATGATGTATTTGAGCAAAAATATGCCCCAGTTGCGCCTGGTTTGAGCTTAAGAGAGTGTGCAAAGGAATGGGGGTGTGCAAAGGAGTGTACATAGTTTCTTAATTGGAGTCATCCTTTTATCAGATCAGAATTGGAATCTTCCTTTTCTGCTTTCTGCTGCTTAGGAGTTGTTGTCATGCATTTCAATGGTCTGCATAACTAAAGTGGTTCTCTCTTAGACATCCCAACAAGTTTGTTCTTTGAGCACATCATGACAATGCCACAAGCAATCTTACTTGCCATGTCAGAGTCTGTCTTGCTCAGACTGCTGCTGAAGCCACTGGTCAGCTTAGTGTGTCAATGTTTGCTGGTGGATCAATGTACACCGACCACAAGCTTTGCCTCTTGATTGTGAAGTGGTGTGCTTGCAATAGTCACCCAATGATTATTGTTGATGATGAAGCATTTGTCGAGATCCTTCAAATGATGTACTCCAAAGTCTCCATCCCTAGCCATCAGACTGTGTCTTCAAGGGACATCAAAGCAGTTTTTGATATTGCCCAGAAGCATGTCAAGAAGTTTCTCTCCAAAACCCTGGACTGTAAGCATGGTATGCTTGATGGATGGTCATTGCCCAATGTCATTTCCGTTCTGGGATTTGCAATTACCTATCTCAATGAGAACAATGAAATGGCCAGTATTGTGCTGTATCAGGTGAGCTTCTTCCCAGAAACGAAACTTGATCTAATGTTCTTGTTTCTCAGGCTGATGAAATCACACACTGGTAAATATTTGGCTAAAAAGGTTGCCAAAGTCTTGCAAGACTACACGCTGGTTGACACCATGCTTGGCATGGCTATGGACAATGCTTCAAACAATGACTTGGCTTGTCAAAATCCCTTCTCTCCTTCCTTCAACTGCTACTGTTGGCACCAAGTACCAGATCTGGTGTTTTGCTCACATTATGAACCTCTGCTACAAAGCTTTTTTGTCTTTATATGACACATTGGACAAAGCCATCTGTGCTGATGCAACAAACAGCACACACAATGCTCTAACACTCCTGAAGCAGATAGTGATGATGAAGACCCTGATGTGTTGAGTGAAGGCAAGGATGGCACAGGACTAGAAGAGAATCAAGCTGAAGACCAGGAAGATGGTGACTGGGAGCAAATTGAAGACCTCTGCCATTTGTTAACTGAGGTCACTGTGCTCAGTGATAGTGACAAAGTAGTTGGGTGTACTATGATAAGAAAGGTAAGAGTTTGTCTGATGGTATACTGGATTTTATTAATCCATTTCCAGCTACGCAGCATAGCTATAATGTGCCCTATGGGCAAAGTCCTTAAGAACACAACAAATAGGATACTATTGTGTGTACGACAGTGTAAAAGACTAACTAGACTCTTAAGTAATCATACAATACTTATAGTAACAGATTTATTATATAATTAATAATAAATAGAATGATAAGATAGACCGTTTGGTCTATCAGCAGTGTCTAGGATGACCATATTGCCGGATACAGTGAGATACATTGACTGAGTCTATACTCGGAATCAAGTATCGAGTTTGACGGGGGATCTGCCTGTGATTTGGTCAGTCCCTACTCATCTCTGGGAGGTATCTCCGAGGTACTGAAGTGGTGGTGATAGTTGGGAGGAAAGAGATCTCTATTGTCTCAGTATGAGTACGTAGTTTATATACTGTAAAGATACTTAGATAATATGACGAGTTTTGTGTGTAGACGCGCATGAAGCTCGACATCCCCTCTCTACTTTAAAAAAGGAAGAAAGGGTAAGGGAAAGGGAAAGAAGAAACAAAGAAGTGAACACCAATACAGAGATATGGGTGATCAGTTTGGATAAAGGTAAAGGTAAAGAATGTGAATGGATTAATGAATCGAACAGACTTTGTATCGAGGCGGTGAAGATGCTGAAGGCATAATGGACATGTAGAAATGACTTGTGGACCGGACCAGAGCTTATAGACATAACTCATTGGACAGGGAGAATTGATAAATCATGACCTCGGGATCGGAAGGTCCCGATTGTGATAACCAAAGCTTATCGACAAAGCTTATCGGATAGGAAGGGAACTGATAAAATACAGGCTTAGGATTGGAAGGTCCCGACTCATGGCACCTTTCCGAAGTCATCAAACGGACATAGGAGACGGAAAATACGGTGTGGTGTCCTCTTGATCTTCAAGAGATACGACACACCCAGGACAGTAGAGATAGATTGGAATGGCTATTGCACAATGCGAGCCAGAGATTAATGGACGGGAAGAGTGTTGCCAAGATAAACATATGAATAATCGATTAAAGAATTGACGAAATGATGAATCGACGCAGCCTAGCTGTCGATGATTGCGAAGCAATTGTCAAAATGGTGACCAACATGATAACGAGAAGGTGATCCTTGAGAATTCTGTGTCGAGATCATCCTCCAGATGGAAAATACCAGTATTGAGAATGATATGATCATCAGATCTCGGTCATGCCAAATCTCGTGAAACCCGTTGAGCAAGATCAAGACAAGCTCAAAATCAAGACAAGCACCCATCCCAGCAACACGTTCCCTTCTCGAAATGACGGCGAGGGCGGCGGGATGAAGGAGCAGCAATAGGGGCTTGCTGAAAAGCGACGCGCTCAACATATGAGACAGTTGCCCGATGAAGTCAGCAAGTGATTGATCATGGACGTTGAATGTATTTGCGAATGAATTTATAAAGTTAATGAACGTGAGTGAAGTTCGACAGTGACGCCGGAGTAGTCCGAGAGGAATGAAATAGGGGTATTGACAATCTGCCTTGGATCCCCCTCAGGCGGTGGGCTCCAGATGAGATACATTGACTGAGTCTATACTCGGAATCAAGTATCGAGTTCGACGGGGGATCTGCCTGTGATTTGGTCAGTCCCTACTCATCTCTGGGAGGTATCTCCGAGGTACTGAAGTGGTGGTGATAGTTGGGAGGAAAGAAATCTCTATTGTCTCAGTATGAGTACGTAGTTTATATACTGTAAAGATACTTAGATAATATGACGAGTTTCGTGTGTAGACGCGCATGAAGCTCGACAACGGTCAGTGGTGATTATGGAGAGGCGGAGGCGTTACACCCTCCCCCACCAGATTAACATCAGGGATGTGAATCAAAAATGGTAACGACATCATCACCATCCAAACCATTTTTAATTTGGTTTAACATAGAATGATCCTGCATCAGGTATGGGATTTAAATGATGCGGCGCATCAGATTTTTGGACTTATCCGAATCAAACAATAGTGGGGCGTACCACTAGAGCATGATTTGATTCAGAAATGTCTGAATGTTCAACGCGCAGACTCAGAAGTTTCCGATTAGTGCTTGAGGGGGACTCTCAGTGAGAATCCAAGTTGAGGATAAGTAGCAATGCCCAGGTAAGGCATATTACCTGGGTCTCTGAATCCAATAATAATTTATTCAGAAGGTTTATCCTTTCCAATTTTTAAGGAGGTGTCCTCCTCAATAGGCTCAAGAACATATCCAATGTTCTCAGTATCTGATTCATTGGGGTATTCCGATGATTGTTTGTCATCTCTATTCCTAGATGACCCATAATAGTTAGCAAGGGCCATGTGGTCCTCAATGCACGTGACGGCTCTGACCATCACTTCTAGTTTGGCATAGCATCAGGAAAAGCCGTTTTTGCCTAGGTGACCCCAGACTGGCCTAAAGCAAACTAGGTGACCTATGAATCCTATGGCATCCTAGGAATTTGGGCTTGTCCCTTGCCAGTCAAGGCTCTTGAGGATTCCCTAGGCAGGCCTAGGTTTGCCCAGGTTTGCCCAGGTGCTCCTGGGGAACACCTGGGCAAACCTGGGAGGATACCCTAGGGAATCCTCAAGAGCCTTGACTGGCAAGGGATGAGCCCAAATTCCTAGGATGCCATAGGATTCATAGGTCACCTAGTTTGCTTTAGGCCACTCTGGGGTCACCTAGGCAAAAACAGCTTTTCCTGATGTACTCCAGAACGATCCCCTTGTTTGTGAGTTGCCTGATAATATTGAAGGGTAATTCCTCAATGAACCATTTCCGCATTGTTGCATCATCTGGTGTTTGGAGCATCTGTGATGCCCATTGTGTAAGTGAGGAATAATAATCCCTCACACCCATATCGGGTGAATACTCAATAAGGTCAAACTGCTGTGCAGCTTGATGAATGGTCATTGCTTGGATGCAACAATCAAAGACACCAATAATGGTGCCTTCAAATGTCCACTTAAGGACAGTGCGGTGTATACCGGCGACTTCGTCATTATACCAGTCAAGGGCTTTGCCCTGTAGAAACATGCCAAGCACGGCAGTCCGTGTAGCATCATAATTGTCACCGCACATGCGGTTGACTACCATCCATTGGAGAAGTGACATTAACCACCGCTCGAAGACATCGACATCCAGAGATCCGTCATAGACCTCCGGAGATGGAACTTTAAGAGCTTTACAGCTCTCAATGGGAGGGATAGGATTGCCTACCTTATCTCAAATTTGTTTATGGTACACTTTGTGTACCTTGTGTTTCCATTGGGAACAATGTTCATCGTCACCTGTTGTTTCTAGCATCTTAGATGCAAGTGAGAGCAGTAATTTATGCTGCTCATTTTTAGTAATTTTACCCTTGCGGGTAGCAAATTTGTCTAGCCAAGAGGCATTAGACGATGAGTCAGTATTTGACTCAGTGTCATTTGGGTCCGATGATTCATCTGACCACAGGCTGCATTTGTGTCCTTTGGATTTCGCAGTTTGTGTCCTTTGGATTTAGCACTCTTGTGCTTCCTCTCCCCTTCACAGGATCTTTTGCTAGGCGCTTTCACTCCAGCATTATTGCTTGGTCCTGGAAAGGACTCAGTGGGTGGAATGTAAAATTGATCCCAGATTTCTCTGGGAGTAGTCAATTTATCAACAGGTATTCCGTTGACATTATATCCCACCATTTGGTTGGGAAGCCCAGATGGCACGAATCCAAAATCTCAGAGACTGGTGTTATGTTGGCATTGAATCGCTATGCGACTCATCCAATCTTTAGCTACTCCCAACGGAAGCAACTGTGGTTGCCACTCTGCCGATACCATTGGTACTGGCATTGAACTTGACCCTGGCACATTGCTGGGCGGCAATCTGGGCAGTCTTACAGTAGTGTGTACTACCGGAGGGGCAACACTTTGTGTCGCCGGGGCAATGGGTATGGTAGTAGAAACTACCGGAAGGGTACCACGTTGCGGTCCCATACTGGATTGATTTCCAGTAATGTTTGGTACAACTACCGGAGATGCAATAATATTGGGTACCACTGGCGCCCTTGCAGTAGGTAAGTACATTGTACTTTCCTTTGGTGGTATTGCTACTACCTGATCAAAGTTATGAGGTAACTTTGGTTTTTGGTCACCGGTAATGGCCTGGGACCTCGCAGTGTCAGAGACGCTGCCTCTGCATTGGGACTCATCTCATGCGGGATGTGTAGATGGGTGTCAGTATATTTACTGACACTGGTGCATATTCCTGTCGGAATACAGGAACATGATGGGGTGACTTGGTCATCCCTTGTGAATACTGTTTGTCCAACAGTGATTGTTGGACTGACGGTGCCTTGGGCACAGTCTCACGCCATTGGCGTACCGAGTTGTTTGCCTTGATAGGAACGGATGGTGCTGCATTGTGCAATACCAATGGTGTGATGGCAGGCCGTCTAGGTGTGGGTGCAGCAATAGTGATTCTATTGCTGTTTCTTGATGAAGAAGATCTTTCTTCATCAGATCGGATGCTAGATGTGTCCCATTTCTCAGTTATATTGAGAATATGATTGAGTACTTGCGTACTCTTGTTGAGTGATGCCGCTACATCTCATAGCACAGAAGAAATCTCACTTAAACCCTCTCGGGTTGGCCGTTTCCTATGAATAGTCATAGACTGTTCATTAGGTGGACTCTTGTCCTGCCTGTAGTGCCGTCCTTCAGACACATGTACGGAATGAGTCGCTGATGCAACTGAATAGATTGAGTGTGGTGACATGTCACCACAACTGGAAGGTGCGTGATTGCGCACACTCTGATGTGACTTCTCTGATTGATTTTGAGAGGTCATGGGGACAGCAAATGATATAGCAAGAAGGAAAAATGGAGCGGGTTTGTATAGCTTGTGAAGCAAGTTGGAATAATGATTGTTATACTTGGTAGTATAACTGTTTTTAGCTTGTTTTAACTAATAGCTTTGTGTTATTCACACAATAGTAATTTTTTTATGTTCAAAAAAGTATAATGCACCCTATGGGCAAAGTCCTCAAGAACACCGGTGAACATGACAAATAGGATACTATTGTGTGTACAATGGTGTAAAAGACTAACTAGACTCTTAAGTAATTGTACGATACTTATAGTAATGGATTTATTATATAATTAATAATAAATAGAATGATAAGATAGACTGTTTGGTTTATTGGCGGTGTCTAGGATGACCGTATCGCCGGATACAGTCAGTGGTGATTATGGAGAGGCGGAGGCGTTACAATAGCCAAAAAGTTTCGCAACTCATCAGCGCTTCAAGAAAAACTTGAACAGGCTTGTGACTTTGTCAAGATTCCTCAAAAGAAGATGATTCGCCCCGTTGACACGCGTTGGAATACCTTTGCTGATGTTATACCCTGTGCTCTTGAACTTTGCCCTGCTCTGGATTGTCTGATGAACCAGCCAAAGCATAACAAGGGCAAGGGCTGCTTCACTCAGTTGAAGCTTAGTCCAATGGAGTGGATTTTAATGGCTGAGCTCAACAAGCCCATGCTCAAGGTTTGTAAGTCATGGTTATCTGAAGCAATGCTAATTTCTTGTAGATTTTTCAACATATTACGACATGCATGTCTTATTCTGCACGACCACTTGTTGCTGATGTCATTCCGCTCATTGATCTCCTCGAGGAGAGACTTAAACATCTCATCCAGGACACTTCCAAATCTAAGATTCTCCGGGCATCTGCTGCCAAAGGTAGAGCAATATTGAATAAATATTACTCAAAAACCAATGATTCTAAGATGTATAGGATGTGTATGAGTAAGTCCTTTTGTTCTCCTTCATATTTTATCTTTTCTCACCACATTGTAAGTGTTACATCCTAAGTACAAGCTTGCCTATTTCCAGAAGGCACAATGGGAGCTGGATTGGATTGAGACTGCCCATAGTTTAGTTTGTGAAGAGTGGGAAATGTGTTACAGGCCAACAATTGACCCTTTCTTCAGTGAAAGTTCCACTGAGGTTGCTGAAGCTGAGACAGTGAGTTATTTATTTGGTTCTTGATATTTGCTATTGTTAAATTTAGTGTTAGGATATGGATGGCCTTTTCAAGGAACTTGACTGCTTTGGTTGTTCCAATGCTGCTGATGTTGTTGATGCTAGAGATGTCCACGAGTCCAGGTCTTTACAGGTACTCACAGGTAAGATCCATGGGAAAACCTGCAAGTATGTGACCCACGGATCCCATGATCTGTTTCCCACGGGTCCGGCGCAGGTCACAGGTCAGACTTTGGAGAATTTCAGCTGACTTGCAGGTATTTTTATGACTTGTACAAGCGATGTAAACCCATACATTTGTTAATTAATGCTTAAAATTTACAGTACAAGCAACAATATATGTCAGTTAACACTCAAAACTTACAGTAATTCATAGTATCATATTTATTATAGTACTTATCAAGTACTGGCACATATGTTTGAGGTTGTAGACAGCTCACGACGTTTGGCGCTAATTTAAGCGCCCAATCGCCGTGAGCTGTCTACAATGTAAAACCTTTGTGTCAGTAGATATTTACTTCATAACTAAGTATGAAATAATAGTAGACAGTTACAGTACAATGTTTTATAAATGGTATGTATCATAAAACAGGTAAGTACTTTATTAATGATTATTAGTAAACTCTTTGGCATAAATACACAAATACCTCCAGGTACTTGCGAACTTGCAGGTAAATTACCTGCGAGTGAAAGATCCGTTTCCCACGGATCTTTCGCAGGTCACAAGTCAAGGCTTTTGGGCCACAGGTACTTGCGCGCCGGATCCAAGTATACTTGGATCTGGACTTGTGGACATCTCTAGTTGATGCCTTCCTCAACACTCCTCCTGATGCAGATAGTGACCCTATCAAGTATCATGTCTCACGATTGGACAAAGTAGGTGCAAGAGTATCCCCTCGCAGTGCTTTTGCACATATGGCCTTAGATTATCTTACTGCTCCTGGTGTGTTTAATAGTTGATTTTGTTCATCTTTCTGCTAATTCCTCTTGTCAGCAATGTCTACTGATGTTGAATGCCTCTTTTCACATGGTGGACTTCAGGTTCCAAAACGCCGTCATAATCTTGCCTTCAATACATTGCGTTGCTTGATGGTTTTACATTCATGGTTTGAAGCTGGCTTGGTTCCCATTGATCTTGTTTTGGAGTACTTTCATAGCCTAAAGAGTTGTCGTAAAGGCAAGGGCAAGGAGACAGACAATGAATCTGATGTTGAAGTGGTTTGATCTTGTGCCCTTACCTTGCTATCTGGTGCTCTCTTCTCGTCTTACTATCATTTGCTATTTGTCTGCTGACCTGCTTATCATTACAATGTTTATACATAAGGTAGACGACACAAGGAACTGATACAGGTTACATAAGCCTGCTCCCCATCCCTCGATGGACAACTTATTTTGCCTTCATCCTTCATCAGACATGCTCAAACTATCATAGGATATTACTACATAATGTATAATTATACTTTGTATGAAAAAAATTCAGACAAAACTATTGATTTTGAAGTGTTTTTCCTTGAAAATTTAAAATGCATATTTCAATGTAATAAGTACAGAGCAATGAAAGAAAAACTGGGGGACGACCTGACACCCGTAAATTTGCAGTGGCTGTGCATTATGTAAATGCTTACAGATCTATATAAAAATCCTAAAAAGGAAATGGAGAAGTGCACCCCGACCAGCATAAATGGGACAAAAAAAAGGCTCTGTGCTTGCCCGAGCGCGAAACGCTGCAAAAGCAAGTGCTGCGCGCATTCTCCAAACCTCTACCGGTACTTCAAACCCAGTTTCCCATTCCCCAGACAATCTCCCAATCCACAATTCTCTGGACAGAGCAGATGACTCCACTGATCTAAATGACATTATCAATAATTTTGTGGCATTGGAGGAAGAAGGGCTTGCACCTGAATATGATGAGAGAGTAGAGGATGAGCTTGAGGTGGACAAGAACATTGGGGAGTCTGCTCTTCAGGCATTTGGGTTATTCTTGCAGAGAGCTCAGGCCGAGGCAACTGCAAGGGAACACGCATCAAAAAAAAGACAACGCGGGTCATACAAAGGCAACACACCTCGAACAAAATTCCATCATGCTGCAAAGTGCAGGAAATTTGTTGCTGAAGGTGGTAAACTAATTACCAACTGGTTCGGAAAAGTAACACCATCTGAATATGAATCCGGGCCAGACATCGAAGAGATTCCTACACCTCTGGCACAGCCAGAGGTGCCAAAAATACCTGAACAAAATGAGGTTTGTCTGTGAACATTCTGTCATGCAAAAATCACTCACCAAAGACTGTTAGACTGTTGACTGGGAGAAGCTTGCAGACCCAGCAGAAGCTTGTGCTCGTTTAAATGCACTATTCAATGAGCTGAAAGACTTGGAGAATCATGCCGAAATCCCAACAAAATCAGATGCCGCCTTGAATGCACTGCATTCCAAGGACTGGCCTGCACTTCATAAAGCAGCTGAAGCGCTCACTTTGAGATCTAGAGACAAAAAGATTGGAGTTGTGCTGCATACCCAAATTTCTGCAATGCTCGGTGCTCTCAATCTCTATCTGGACCAGTACACAAAATTTACCTGGAAACAAGCATCGTTCCTGGCGGCTCGCAGTCAGGGAAAGAGTGTCTCACATGCCCAAAGAATACGCTAATACGCAGGTTTTGCGCTTAGGCTTGTAGCCGTATATTTTGACACAGTATGCGATCTACACGTACAATAAGAGAGTTATGTGGAGCCCCAACGTGATAGCTGTAGCCGACGCTTAGTATCTCAACGATAAGACTCAGTTAGCTGTGATGGTGCGCCCACAAGCGTAGCCTGATACTAAGCTAGCGAAGTAAACTCGAGGTGCCCAGAGACATTAGCACTAGATTGTCAGTCTAGTTTCTACCCACCCAATTGCTTACCACCGCATATAAGGATGTCTCGAAGTGGGATGAGTGCTAGCAGACGCATTACCTAGGGAAGGACTTAGAGGGAGCAAGCCTCGTACTTGGCTAGCGGAAAGACAAATGCCGGAGGAACAGATCTAGGATCGCCTTACGGACCGGTGGATCTCAGTTGTAACGATTCGGCTAGTCGGAACAAAAGAGGGACCCGCAGCAGAGATCAAGTCGAAGCGAATTTGATATATGATATCGGCCGACTATTGACTAGCAAAACCCTAATATGTTAAATCGAGGAACTGGGTAGTAGGGCATTTACTGCCAAGCAGGTTGAAGGCACTTGTGCGCACTCTAGGAATTGTACTGACATATACGTCCTAGGTGTTCTGGGTATCTTTGAATAGCTAGCGAAAAGGCTCAACGCCTGAACATGTTATTATGATACGGGACTGGAAAGGGAAAGCTTGAAGCGTCCAAAACTACATCGGAGAACCTAGGTGAATAGCCCTTGGGGCATGAGACATAGTACACCCGGTGGAGCGGACGGTCTGATGTGGAACCAGATCTCTAGGACCAGAATATCTTACCTATTTTAATTTCTTATTATCTTCATACCCAATTCCGGACCATATACACGTTTTGGCGGATTTCTCGAGATTGTAATATTAAATCCAGGCAGGAGTTTCCTTTCCTAGCTAAATTTCCCCACTTTCCTTATTTTTCTATTCCTCCCGTCTCTGTTTCATCTCTTTTCGTATAAAACTAGAATAAACCCAGTATATAAGCCCGATGTATTTATCCAATAAAACAAGTTATCTTGCCACCTCTCATAACCACCCGTTGTGACAAAGTTAAGAGTCCCTTCACTGCCGAAGTTTACTTGTTCCCATATAATAGGCCTGGGCAACCCCGTTCTTGAAGTCATTAGTGATCTTCATCAGGCTGGTTCGGTTACTTGTATTCATTCTTGAAGTTTATTATATTATACCTTACACTAGCGTTTGGAGTAGACCGGTGAGGGCTTGCATGGTCACGTAGCTGTCACTCTAACATAGTCTGAAGTTGTGTGTAATATACTTCATAACAGCTTTTGTGCCCATTTGAGATTTAATTGGTCTTAAGTGTGAATCTAGGTATTTCCTTAGAGGGGACGATATCTAGTAAGGAATTATTCGGCTCCAGAGTGAGGGTTCCTTAGCTGGCTTTTTAATCAAAGCTTAGCAAGCCACTAAGATTGTGGTGCGAGTTCCTAGTGATTAAGTTCACTCACAGTTTTGTAGCTTGACCCAGAGTTTGGTCAGGGACGTTACGGTGTTACACTAGCTGGAGCCAGAGTTTGCCCAGGAGTGTTTCAAACCTCATTGTTACTTCGCTAGCTAGAGCCAGAGTTTGCCTAGGAGTGTTTTGACTTCATTGTAATTGGTTTTGTTTTGTTGGTTTGGTTATACACACACGCACTCGACGATAGTCTTCGCTAGTTCAGTTCTACGAACGTCTTAGACTTTGTCATTACTTTGCTAGTTCATTGTTTTGACACTGGAGCCTGTTCTAGCTTATATTCGATCTTATACTATTCTGTGGGGAATCTTTGACAACCCAGCCTCGCTCCCTTTAAACAAGTTGATAGTCTGGTTAGGCGCAGTATTTTATTTGATAGGTTGTTTTATAGCACCTTTCACACCCCAGTACGAACCAAGCCAATTAACGCACCTGGCTCCATCGCTTCCTCAGTCTTGGAGAGTTACCAACTCCTGGATATTTCCATTTCCATTCCTCGATGCTGGATGATGAAGATTTCTCATCTGAATTGAAAGTCTTTCTGTTCGAAAAAGCAAAGAAAGGCTATATCTTTGCAAGAGATGTTGTTGAATTTGTTGCCACACCCGAGACACAGGCCAAAGTTGCAAAGAATGGAAAGCCAGTGGAGATTTCACTTTGCACAGCCCAGCGTTGGCTTAAGAAGCTTGATTGGCGGTATGGGATGAAGCAGAAGGGAATGTACATTGATGGACATGAATGCCAGGATGTGGTTGCATATCGGAAGGAATTTCTGAAAAGATGGAAGGAGTATGAAAAAAGAATGGTGACATATGACAACGATGGGAACCCATCTTTTCCCAAAGGCTTCCCGGTGCCACAAGGTCCACGTTTTTGTCTCATTCTTGTCACTCACAATGAATCTACATTTTACGCTCATGACCGCCGCAAATCTGTTTGAACCAATTCAACCCAAGGACCCACGCCAGAGAGAAAAGGAGACAGTCCATCGATAATGGTCTCTGCTTACTTGACACCAGACTGGGGTTTGTTGAGAGATGAAGACGAGTGCGTACTCAAATCATCACAGATTGCCCAAGATACTAATTAAATTTTTAGTGAAGCACAATTATTCTTTGAAGCTGGAAAGAACCGCGATGGGTACTTTGATGGCAATAATCTACTGAAAGAAACCCAGAAAGCCATTGACATCTTTAATAACAACACCCATGGCATGATGATTGCATTGTTCATGTTTGACAATGCTCCTGGTCACCAAAAGCGAACTCCCAATGCTCTCTCTGCTTGAAAGATGCCAAAAAACCCCAACAAAGGCTGGACACATCATCCAAATGGACCAAAGGTGCGAGACACGTGATTTGCTGACGGCACACCTCAACCGCTTTACTTTCCCGATGACCATCCCACAATGCCTGGCTGGTTCAAAGGAACTCAACAAATCCTTACAGAACACAATCTATACCCTGTTGGAGGCCTTCATGCTGCTTGCACAAGCAAATGCAAAGACAATGCCATTAATTGCTGTTGCCACCAAGTCCTTTTTCTTCAACCTGACTTTGTTGCTCAGAAGTCGCAACTGCAGGAACTCGTTGAATCCCAGGGCCATCTATGTGATTTTTATCCCAAATATCATTGTGAGCTCAACTTCATAGAGATGTACTGGGGCGCTGGGAAGTACAGATACCGCATGTCACCCAAAACTGAGAAAATGGAGGAGATGCGAGCCAACGTGAAGGAATGTCTGGATGCTGTCCCAGATATTCAGATTCTTAGGTGTGTTACTATCTATTATATCTTTTCCAGCTTTTCATTATAGTTTATAGATATGCCAACCGCTC
Source organism: Rhodocollybia butyracea (assembly GCA_015501585.1). Classification (NCBI taxonomy): domain Eukaryota; kingdom Fungi; phylum Basidiomycota; class Agaricomycetes; order Agaricales; family Omphalotaceae; genus Rhodocollybia; species Rhodocollybia butyracea. The sequence continues at coordinate 97,794 of JADNRY010000113.1, forward strand.
TGCTTGCTTCATCCATGCCTATTCCGAGGGTCTCGATGGTGCACAGGCAGCATACATCAACCATCGTTATCATGGGCACCGTGCTCTGCCCCCAGATATGATTAGAGCAGCTCGGGAGGCTCTTCCTTAATGCTTCATATACTTTAGAACATCATAATTCATCATAATTCTATCTACTCTCAACAATACTTGTGATGCGCTGGCACTGGCCATTTCTTTACTTTTCAAAATCACAAATTTTGCAGTAACGTAACTAACACGTGATTGATTACTTAAGCGTAGTAGTTCCTAGTGTTGTCTACCTTGATTCTACTTCATAATGGACAATTACTTGTGAGTATACTTGCGAGTATCTGTTTGATTTGTTTGGCAGGTACTTGTGACTTGCTCAAAGACTCGCAAGTCAGTGACCTGTTTCCCACAGATCTTCCGCGGGTCACAGGTCAAGCCTTTTGGCCACAGGTACTTGTGCCATGGGGTCGCAAGTATACTTGACCCGGACTCGTGGACATCTCTATAGTGAAGGGTTGAGTGACCTGTTGAAAGGGGGTACTCGAGTTGAGAGTAGAGACCGCAAGACCAACAGCCAGCAAGATATGATAATCAAGGATATAGAGAGCCAAACTGGGTGTTCATTAATACATTAAGAAGAATATTGGCGCTCATTGCGCTTACTACATCACTTGCTTATTTACATGTATGTACTGTCTATGCATGACCCGTCACATTCAATATCTACTAATTCTGGTTTAAATTGTGGTGCAATTGATTTGGTTAATGTTCTCGTTTAAATCCACTGCTTCAAATGATAGAATCCATGTTTGGATCTTCTGTTTAAAGCACTTAAGTACTAATTTAAATCTTCACTTAAATCCCTTTGTTCAAATTATTAGATTAAGAACTACAATAGTAGGGTAGAGATGTCCACGAGTCCAAGTCAAGTAATACTTGGACTTGTGGTCCAAGTACTTGTGGACCAAAAGGCAATACTTGTGACCTGTTGTGACTCGTGGGAAACAAGTACTTGGACTCGCAAGTACCCTACTTGCAAGTATTCCCATGACTCATACTCACAAATACCTGCAAGTAGTTGGTACTTACAAAGATAATTCAGCTATTCCATAGTATTCTATTGTTATAATACCATGTAAAGAACATTTATTTCATGCAAGCCTCAAGGCAGCATCACAGGGGTATTTAATGTCCAGAATGACACCTAATAACATCACCTGGGCACACAATAATGGTCCTTGACTTGTGGTCCAAGTACTTGTGGACCAAAAGGCAATACTTGTGACTTGTTGCTACTTGTGGGAAACAAGTACTTGGACTCGCAAGTACCCCCACTTGCAAGTATTCCCATGAGTCAACTTGCAAGTACCTGTATGTGACTTGGACTTGTGGACATCTCTATAGTAGGGTAGTGTGGTAGAGCTGGGGATTAAAATACAATTTAAACAAGTTTAAAATTACTTGGACATGACCGCCCATGATTAAAAAATATAGATCCGGATTCTTCTGGGCGTAAAGCTAATAAGGATGGACACGAGTCTGGATCCCGGTAACCCGGACCCGCCGCACAGGTACCTGGACCCAAAAAAACATGACCTGTGACCTGACCCGGACCCGTGGGAAACAGGGACCTGGATCCGGCGGATCCAGGTCATACAGGTCTACCTGCAGGTACCTGGCAATATTTGTACTTACAATGTACATATATAGTACATTACAAGGTCTGGAAATTCCCATGGGGTGACCTGCGACCTGACCCGGACCCGTGGGAATGGGTACCTGGATCCGCCGGATCCAGGTCAGACGGGTATTCCCACGGGTCAAACCCGCAAGTCACCTGTAAAGATCCGGACTCGTGTCCATCCTTAAAAGCTAATAAGCGGGTTATCAAGTTCAAGAAGCACATTCTTCGTAATCCAAATGTTCGGAGAAAAAATCTGTTAAGACAGTCTCACAGCGAACAGCCCGAATCCTATTAGGCAGAGTCTCTGTGTACCATTTTAGTGAGTTCAAGCCCCGGCGCAAGACAAACTCTCACCAGTCACACTGGTGCATACTCATAGTAGGTGTAAACACACCTAGTATTAGCAGGGTGCCTTCGATATCTTGGTATGAATGCAGATCCATTCTGGATTGAACTTTGGGAGAAAGAAGTGATTTAATTTACACCCCAAAGCGACTCCATGAGTTTAAGATGACTGTCTTTACTGTTGTATCGAGCTGACTGCAGCTGGGTCACGGCTGAAGGCAGTCCCCTCCACCCTTGCAATTAAACCAACCATCGTTGGGGTGGGAGGATTTATTGCAACATATTGTTCTGTTGTGAGAGAAAAGACGGTACAATTTGTACCTGGACAAGTCGCAAACAGGAAACAGGCACCGTGTGTTAATAATCGGATTTGTAGCATAAGTCTCTTTTCGTTGATAGCCAGATTGGTTCTTATGAGCCACCCTCAGTAGCTCTGGAAGATTTTCTCCGGATTCTAGCATACAGCTGAGATAGAATTATCGAACTCATGGTGCAGTAGAGTTAAGTAATTTTGAGATCCTTCAGAGCAAAAGTTATTGAATATTCGCCTTGCCCGACAAACTCCACTCGCTCCCTATCCATTTTGATAGAATGTATGTAGCGAGCACCTGCCTTTTCCCATCGACCCGCAATTCGTCCTTGCTTGTCGTACGCAACAATGGTCATACCATACCGGTTGTCAATGTGACTCAGCGCTGAATACATAGGTCGATTAGCAGTATAGATAAAAAGCACTCTACATGGCTCACCCCAATACGTATGTGCCCCCCATTCGAGGACAGGGTATTTTTTCCAATCGCCATCGTTGGTGGTGTACTTCAAGTCCGATGGAGGAGGAGGTTGATCATTGGCATCTCGTGCGGTGATGACTGGTGTGATTTCCACGATAAGTTCACGAAGGACCTGGCGCACGGTAGCATAGGCAGCGTCTCCAGGACCTTTGAACTTGCATATATCCGAATGATTGGCATTGACAGATGTTTTGCGCTCGCGGGCAACACCGAGAATTGCAGATTGCTCTTGAACTATCTGAACGAAGAAATTTCGAAGAATAAGGGTAGGTCGAAAAGGGTGTGCGTTGAACTCTCACCAACAGCTTGCGTTTGAGGGGCCAACGGCCTATCTTGGTCTCCTTCCCCTCAACGAATGTACAAATGACTGTATGAAGACTCTCAATAACCTGTCGGAAGTCGCCGGTGAGATCAAACAAGAAGAGCGAATTTGGATTCAACTCTCGGATGAGATCGCTTCGTGCATCAAGATTTACCGCGTGTAGAAGATTAGTGAGAAACTCCGCGGTGCTGACCCCATTACCGCCTTGGTGTGGGGTACCAAAGAACATAACAGCGTGAATGGATTCAAGGAGGTCTTTGTAACGCATGTCAGCACGATTACTCCCCACAATCAGTGCCTATCGGGGGTCAGCTCAGCGCTGAGGATACTGAGGTGATACGCACCTGCTTGAGCACAAGCCCTCCCATCGAATGTGCCATGAGTACGAGTGGTTTGTGCCGGTACTATATCGCTGGTTGGTTTTACACATTCTACACACATCCTCAGTTTCACATACCCCTTCAGAGTCCCTCTCCTGTCTAAGTCTTTCTAGGAATGTCTCTGCGAATGTGCGCAGTCGCCCTGTCGACACATCCGAAATAACATTTGCATTGTAGCCATAGGTGAGGACACGGGCACCAGGAAAGTGCTCAGGAAGAGAATCACGAAGCCACATGAAACAGTCGTCGCTGCTGTGATACTGCCATGTGTCGAAAGCATGGCCGTTCAAGCCGTGTAATGCAACTATGCTAAAAGATACACAATAAGTAGCGTAAATCAAAAGCTGAATATACGAGTTTACTCAATCTTATCTCCATCGGATAGAGGGGTGAACCCTTCGAAAGTATCATCCAAAGTTACGTGTCGATCGTGCAGCAGTCGTTCTTGAGGAGTAAGTTTGAGTGCTCGACTTAGAATTTCTCCGGTTTCAAACGTCGCTGTGGCGATCTTTGACCCTTCGAGACCCGTTGCGAGAGAGATTCGACTCTGTCCAGGGGATGTGGCTAGTCCTTTGCCTTGTAAAAAGCCCACAAGTTCAATTTCGGTGGTAGCAGGGTCAAGATAGGTTATCCGGGCAGTGTAACGAGACATTGCAAAAGAACTACGGAAGGTGTACAGATCAGCGTTAATAGTCGCACGAATCGTCTTCCTTACTTGGGACCATGCTGCATGCCATCCTTCTTTCCGTCCTTATTCATCGATCTTATCGATCATTCCATTGAAACGACTCAGATGGGAAGAGAGGTGCTGAGATAAAGGTCCCTAGCTAGAACAGATCCAGATTGTGCAGGTCTTGTGTGCGCTTGCTCGCAAAAATTCACCTACGAAGTTTTGCAGATATGAGCTTTATAATCTAACTGAGTGGCCTGTCCCCAGGCCAGTATAGGAGACTGAGAAGAGTGAGTGCAAGTGTTGTAGCTTTAGTAAGTGATACTAAGTATCAGAGTGCCAAGGCTAGAGGTAACTGTATGATATTTTTTTGAAGATCTACCACGGTATGGTGGCTTCTTGAGGGCCGGCAAGAGCGTTAGTATACTCCCGGTGTTGCCCTCAAGACTGGCGGTGAATGTAATACACTCCCTCCCTCCAAACCAGAGAACACAGGTCCATGGATGGTGCGGAAAAGTAGTTTCGTCGAAGCCTCCAAAAGTGAGGGCGAGTGATGACAATCCAAGATAGCCCGGCATCTATGATCTTCGATTGTTTGGCGTGAAGGACTATCGGTACCCGCTGGTCGGAGTCACGTAGCTCGAGCGGAAAGGCAACAAAAAAAACCTGTTTATACCTGTATAGTATATACATTTATCAAGTCGTTGTCCATGATACAGGTATACTCGCCGATACAGAGAGATTGATTTCGGGAGGTTCACAAACTGAAGCAAAAGTGCAAAACTACAATGAGTCAATAGTCCTCGCTCTGACTACATCTAAGTTCGACAACAATGCCAAGTATCCGGTACTTTCGTCGCAGCGCTGTCACTGGCAACCTGGGCCTTCTGATCGATGCTCCCGTACACGGTCCACCCATGCTGATTAAGGATACCCATAAGCTCCAGCAACATTTGCCTCACTCGCATTGTCTCGCCGCCATCGCATTCCATGGATAGCCGTGAAGCTTGAACTCATAACACCCATCGGAACCATGTTCTTGATGTGACTGCAAGTACTCGATTCGTGTTAGCATCTGCTTGGCCGATTCCAATAGATCAGGAGGGGCGTCAATAAAGCGTAGTCGGTCCCCATTGCTAAAAGCAATGCACATCCAGTCGCGATGCTGGAGAGCCGAAGTGGGTGTCTGGCGCGAGAAGATCAAAGTGTCGAGGGCTGTGGTGGTTTTGCTCACAGCTGTACTGTGAATCCAATCTTTCAGTAAAGCACTCGTATCAGTGATTTACTATGGCTGGCATACCTGATATTCAGAACCCAACCCATGTTAAAGAGAGCCTCCAATAGCTTGCTCATAAGTCTCCGGGACACCATGGAGTCATCCCCCTTTATGACTGTAGGATACCAGGGATATTTATGAAGCTTGAATTCATGCGAGCCATGGTACTCTCTCTCGGATTGGAGCCCGTGAGTCCAGTGGCGACTTATAGCGTCTCGGACGACAGCTTGCTCGTCAAGCCCGAATCCCATTAGACGGAGCCTGTTTACCGTTAGAGAGTTCAAATCCTGGCAGAAAACAGACTCTCACCGGTCGCCTTCGTGCATACTCATAGAAGCAAATACGACTGTCGGCGGGGTGCCTTTGACATCTTGGTATGAAGGTAGATCCATGCTCGCTACCCTCTAGTTGAGAAAGAACGAAGTGGTTTTGACTAGCGCGCGCCTCTAAGTATTTAAGACTTGTGGGTTACCGTCATAGCCGTACATCTACAGCTATATGAGTATCCACACAGTATCCACCTGGCTGCGTGTGGCAGTACTCCTCCCGAGCCTCGCTCCGTTCCTGCACCCTTCTGCCTTCGTTAAATCTTTAAATTTTCTTCTACTTCAAGTCTCCGAGCGCGTGAACAGTTTGGGTGAAACATTGAAAGGTTTGGTTTTTCAGCGCTTATTAGCTCGCCCGTGACTCATGGGAATGTGACTTGGTCTCTCAACTGAGGCTCAACCTCGTCCTCACAAGTCCTCAAGGACACTTACAGAACTGTTGCAGACATCCAAAGACGTCGTTAATCAGCGCAATTGCCTTGGAGCAACTTGAATAGTTGACGTGCCAAGAATGTTTCAACGGCGATTCGGCTACGGCGAAACAGCAAGAAATTCAGTCGGATTTCCTTTTGTCTCCACCACCACCGCAAATCATGATGGAAAAGACATGGGAGTGGGAGGGCATGGGCTAACCAAAATGATAACGATCTACACTACTTTCAAAGTAGATGCTCTTTGCTTTAGACTCCTCTCCGAAAATCAAGGACACTCGCGTTGCTCTGAATGGAGGTACTCACTGGTACTCAGCTATCCCGTCATTCTCAATTGAGTATTCATATATCCCATCACACACATGCACTCTTCAAACTCTACAGTCATCCCTCAACTTTCAGAGATCGGTCTCACTTCAAGTTCGTTAATAGATTGCGGGAATACACTCAGGCTCAAGCTTCAGGACACATTACATTACAAGCCCGAAAATATCGCTGTTGTGGAAGATAAGAATGAGTCTCCCCCTCGCCGCTCAACTATCAAACCAACGATAAATCTCATCAAGACAGAGTGAAACCGATCTTCTTATCTGTACAGCTGCTGCTCATCCTTTTTATCGATTCAGCGTGAGATGGGACCAAACAAAAATCATATTGGAAGCCTACAGACCCACGAATGTGGGCCTAGTTGTAGGTTGATCATACTCAATACTAGTAGTACAGAATTCAATATGCCGAAGACTCGAAGCAGAAAATCAAGCACGGTTACAACAAGCAAGCACCTGAAACCTTCCTCCACTTCCTCCTGTGTTGCAGCTTTGATCGTTAGTCGGACTGCACGTCCAATGCTGTCCAATTGTGTCTACAGCTGAAATCGGTCTGGAAAGTAATTTAAATATCAATGAAGTCGCGCGCGACAAGTAAACGAAACGAAACGAAACGCACTCGTGGTTCGAATTACAGGTGATGGAGGCCCCGTTGGGCCACCCACTGTGGTTACACATCTGGTTCTCATTCTGAGTACTCGTGCTCTGAGCGATGAGAGCACAGTTGGTGGTCATCTCAAAACCACTGTATACGTTGAACGACCCCGAGGGCCCGGTGAATTGCTGAAACTGTACGCGATCGAGGACGTTGGTAGGCTTCAGTGGAATATCAGAGTAAACGCTTACGAATGCAGTTCCTACCGCTGCAACAAAATGAGGTCAGTCGACAATGGAAACCAGGAAGCTGAAGGCACACCTACCCATTTGACCGCTGGCACATACAGCAGAAACGCCGTGGAATTGTGCAACGAGGACGGAGCTGGTCACCAGCAAGAATTTCGAGAGTCGAGAGAAAGCTGTCATCATCGTGGGCGATTGAGATTACAAACCTGGTTAAGATGAGGTGAGTGAGGATGAAGCAGGATGAAATTGAAGCTTTTATAGTCCCAGCCTATGCCTGAGGTCAAATGGATAGGTTAACCAAAGACTCTACAAAATGGCCTTGGCAGTTGGCGTGGCGGCGGGCTTATAGTACTTCACCGACTTAGCAAATGTAGGGCATCGGGTCGGAGCACGCTGTTATTCGTTCACCGCTACAATGGGCTTGTCGTATATTGAGGATAGCCCAAAAATTCCTCATTCTAGTGAAGAAAACGAATTTGCCAGTGTTATAGAATTTTAGCAGTAGACACTGGATGTACAAGGCCTAAGCTACCCAATATAGCAAAGCCCCAGCCTATGCTTACCGAGATGTACCTAAATCAAGAGGAGATTTTCCTTGGCTTCTCTAGAGAGAGCACCAAGACCAGTAGTGTCGGGAAGTTCAATGTAAGTAGCTAGCAGTTGAATTGTTGTTGGGCTCACGACCTCCTATTATGCCCGCGCATCACCCAGCGTGCGGCGGATCCCGAACAATCTTACGAGTCGACACAACTCTACTTTGGCCAAAGAAGAGAGGAGGATGACCCGCCTGAATAGTTCGCTCAAGAGCGGAAACCACCTCGCACGTTTCCCACGCAGGCAGCTCAAATTCGGGCATCAATTTTCGATTTTTGAATAAACACAGCCACAACATGGACTTCCCAAATAGGATATGCCTTTTACTTGCCATTCTTGGATAAGTACACCCTGTCATTTCCTAATACGAGCATTAGTTTGTATTCAAACAAGACAAAGTACTCATCGTGACACCTTTTCCTCGTTATATTCATTTCGACCGTAAGTGCACCTTGTTCTCGAAAATAGTTACTAACTTGTATATTCGACAGATGAGAAGGTGTATGGTGTACACCCGTGCTTGTAAACGGGGCAGGAAGTGTCCTTGTACTCTCAAGCCATATATGCTATAAATCACTTATCACTTCGTTTCTCGCTAACTGTATTTCTCTAGTACTGGGGAGAGTGCTACACCTCCATTAACATTCTCATCTCGACCTCTTCGTTCAATCATGAGTGCTTTGCCCGTCGTTTCTTTTCTTTCTGTAGTCTCCCTTGGGGCTCTTGCAGCCGGGCCACGTATTCGATCTGATGTTGCTCAGCTTGCACTTGTTCTCTGGCTTCTGGTGTGCAATCTCATTCAAGGAATTGACAGCCTGATTTGGGCTGGTAATACCGATATACATGTTCCTCGCTGGTGCGATCTGGGTCAGTATATCTTTTTAGTGTATGTACAAGAGCCAAGCCTGATTTCTTTTCGTAGTGACCAAGATATTGTTGGGGCTTATGGTTGCCATTCCCGGTGCATGTATTTGCATAGCTATCAAGCTAGCGCGTATCCATCAGGACGAAAAGCGCAAAGCCTCCATGAAATGGGTACCATATGCTATCGACGGTCTGTTCTGCCTTGGTGTTCCCGTGGCTTATATGTGTCTGCGTAAGTTGGGCTCTCAAAAGGGCGAGTTGGAGTGACGCTAATCGATACATCTTAGATTTCATTGTTCAGGACCACAGGTTCAACATCGCAGAAAACTTTGGCTGCAGCGCTTCTATCTATCCGACTAACGAAGCCCTGGCTCTAATGCTAGTCCCTCCCATGCTTCTTGGCTCGGCGGCCTTCTTCATTTGCAGTCAGTTTCAATTTCTCTATCAACCTAGGCAGACTTTTGAACCAATTCCATTTGTTCTAGCCCGAGCCTTCCACAACTTCTCTCGTAGCCTCCAAAGTTTTGATGCGCACAGATCAGCTAGCACCAGGTCATCCTACCCGGACTTCTCTCGTCGTGTATCGATGGTGATGATCTTTGCAAGTGTTACGGCAATTATAACTATGTTCGGGATCTTTGTCCGCTCTGACATCGTTCCTTGGGATGATGTTCACAGGGACCTGACTGTCATTGCTATACTCAAATCCGACGTTGACCTTGTTCCTGTCGAGTTTGCATGGTGGACCGTCAATTCGCTCTCCTGGCTCTACATTGCACTCTCTCTAGCTATGGGAGAGGACATCAGAGATGCCGTGAAGAAATTTCCCAACTATGTTGCCAGTCTGGTAAAGCGGTTCAAGAGCATCGAGCCACGCCTACCGCGTCAACCGGTTCTTCCTGTACAGTGAGCTTGTTTTTTTTCTCATCTGTATACTTTGACTCTGAATTAATCCTCAGTAGGAAGCGCACTACAGGGCCAGCGCCGTCGTCGATGATAGTCGAACCTGATGAGAGTCTGGTTTCTGGATGGGACGATATCATTGACTTGAAGACTACGCGTCAGGCTTCTAAATCCCCCTCGCCTTCCAGAACACGTTCTCCGACTTCTACTCTACGTTCCATAACGACCTCTCCTGTAAACCTGCCACTATCTCAGCTGTCTTCTCCATCTTCTGCTAGATCTTGGAAGACATCCGATGAGGAGACTGTGCATCTGCATTCTTCTGTTTCTAGCTCAAACTCGGGTCGATTTCCTGACGCGACTTGTGGAGATGACCCTTTCGCTGCCTCTACGACAGAATATCTCCACTCCCCCACAGCTCACTCCCTCGGCCTCCAGTCACCTATCGTTTCTCATGAGATGTGTGACTCTCCGACTAAAGCGGGATCCCCTTCTAAGCCTGTAAAGCTTAGCGTGCCTCAGACTGTTCCAGACGACGTACAGTCGACCATCTCTTCCATTTTTGACGCTCCATGGCCCCAGCCCCCGTGTACCCCACCACCCTTTACTTCTCGGGTTGGTCACGAGTCCCCGGCTGTCTCAGATACGATATACGGGCAGCACGACGGACCTTTTGAGACCGTTAGAAATTATGCTCTTCCGTTCCAGGGACCCAGTATCCGTCCTATCCCAGTGGGTAAGGACATAGCCCGAACGGGTTCACCTACGCTGGGGAAAGCTAGAAAGTACCTTCGAAGGGATGGCGGCATCCACTCACCTCCGAATGAAGTTGTGTATGTGACCGTCGTCAAACAAACCGTTTAATTCTATTTTCTTTCCTTTACATACATTTCAACTGTATTTTATACTAGGTGTCATCTCCATGCTTTCCTTGTAGCTCTACACTCTTTTTGTACATGTAGCATATTTTCATAGACTATGAATATCATAATCGAAAATCAAGTTGCTGTTGCTGTGAACAAACTCTAAAAAGAGTCAGACAAAAGAAAAGGCGCGCGCTCACACGAAAAGAACAATAAGCGTTTGCGCTATAAAGTGATGATACAGCGCCTCTTCTTTCTGAATCTTTCCGTCCTTCATCTTTCCACCTTTCTTCCTTCCAGAATCCACTGGCTGTATAGCTGTACTCTCCTCGAAACGTATACGGGAGCATAATTCAACGCGTCGAATAATTTTTATCACTCAGTTACATCCGTGGTCCAGACATTCCGCCACCTCCGCCACAATTCTTTGTATTTTCAGCATGGGTCTTATATTCTGGCACAAGGGCAATCTGAAGCGACGAACAAGCTAGTATCCTAGGTGAGGACTCTGTTTGTCCTGGGTATTGTACCTTAACAAGCGGTACTCTTCATGTAGAACAAGGGTCGTTGCTATTGAACATTGCTTCCCGATCTGTCAGCGTGATTTTGCCATGGTTTTTTGCTCTTCAACCAGTTGGCCTATCACGTTAACAGCGTACACTATCGCTGTTCGGTTCCTTTCGGTCCTCATCCCGTTTCCCATACAACCCGGGAACTCCTTTACTAGATATATCAAGCCTTACGGCATAGTCTTTTTCTTTCTTTTGGGGAGAACCTGCTGCAATGGAGGAATGAAGGCCGAGCCTATTGGTTGAGGCCGGTGGGGTACGTACAGTGCTTTGATTTTCAATTTTTGCTTCGAGTCAGCATGGTCATTTCGCACCATAATTTCTCTCGGATGTTCCACGAAAAATAATACTCTCACCCTGTGACACTTGGAACAAACTTGCATCCAAACTTGGACATGCTCAATAAAGTACCGTCCAAACTTGGACGTGCTCAATATAGTATCATCAAATGAACCGCCCAATCTGGGCTCATCATCTTTTTCCGCCGTAAAGTACAAAGGAATGGCCAAAAATTGTAACATGGAAACTTGGGCTTTTGCTCTTAAAGCCCGAGGTTATTCGAATTTACTGATCCATTCGTTGAATTTCGCCTTTTGTACACTTTGCGGCCGCCCTCCAGTACTGCAAGATGGTCAATTATGATGCACTTGTCCTCACGTATCCCAACTGGGTGTACTCCATGTTCGCCTTCCTCGGTTTCCTGTTGTGTGCGATTCCTCTTCCCTGGCACTTGGAAGGTACTTCCTTACTTTTCATGCATTGAAACCTCCTTATAACTGACTCGACTAAATCACTTGAAGCTTGGAACACTGGAACGTGTCTTTTCATGATTTGGACGGGGCTGGCCTGTCTCAACCAGTTCATCAACTCCGTTGTCTGGACTGGGAATGTTATCAATTCGGCTCCAGTATGGTGCGACATCTGTAAGTATCTAACTTTCATTGGACAAGCACCTCCCTCTTAATTCCTCACAAGCTGCCCGATTTATAACCGGCTCAGGGGTCGCAATTCCTGCTGCGACGCTTTGTATCAACCGGCGGTTGTACTATATCGCTACTGCGAATGCTGTCACAATCACCAAAGCCGAGAAGCGCCGTGCTGTTTTGGTTGACTTGGGCATTGGCCTCGGTATTCCTCTGCTGGAGATGGTTTTGCGTAAGTCTAATCGACGTCAAATCTCTTCCCTCTCTAATCTTTCCTCAGAATACATCGATCAGGGCCACCGATTCAACATTTTTGAAGACCTCGGTTGCTATCCCTTTACCTATAACACATGGGTCGCATACGTTGTCGTCGTCCCTTGGCCCTTGGCCATCAGCTGCATCTCATCTGTCTATTCCAGTGAGCCCCTCGTTTTTCATGTGCTGATCATAATACTAATCAATATTCACCTAGTTTTGAGCATCAGGGCCTTCAACAAACGAAGAGCACAGTTTAAAGAGCTATTATCCGCGAACAGTAACCTGAACTCCAACCGTTACTTCCGCTTGATGTGTTTAGCCGGCACGGAGATCTTGTTTACCCTTCCACTTAGTTGCTGGTCTATTTCCCTAAACGCAACTGCGTCGCCAATCCAGCCTTGGAAGGGATGGGACGACACTCATTCCAGCTTTTCCTTTGTTGGCCAGTACCCTTCCGTTATCTGGCATCTGGACAAGGGTACCGCGATCTCCCTAGAAACAACGAGGTGGTTCGTTGTCTTGTGTGCCATAGTCTTCTTTGCATTCTTCGGCTTTGCAGACGAAGCGAGGAAAAACTACCGTGCTGCCTTTGATTCTGTTGGCAAACGAGTTGGACTGTCAACGGGCGGCTCCTTCACTTCGTCGTTTTGGAACTCCACCGGGTAAGTTTACGAACTTACTCAACATTTCTGCAGTTGCTAATTTATTTCCGTCTCCAGATCGAAACTCTCTTCCCAGAATGGAACACTTCCAGTATTTGTTCAAAAGAAGATGTCGCGTAACCGTGGGTCAATCGACTCCTTTACGGATGTTTCTGGCGTTGGCGATGCCACCAGCTTCAACGAAAAGTCGTTCAATGGCGAACTTTCCTATGGTGCCATGTCGCTGGCCGACGTTGGCGGTGCTCTCTCGGATGACATGGAAATCTCTCCCACTGATACACTCGCGCCGGCTTTCCCGCAGCGTGCTGTGACTTACGACAAAGATGATGGTCTGCATATCGAAGTATCATCTATTCGCCATTTATCCACCTTCTCCATGTCGACCCCCATCGAAGTTCCTAGTCCTGTCCATAGGAATTCTGATATGGTCTAGTTTTGGTTGTTTATCCTGTTTATTTCTCCCATACCCAACAATTGTATCATTAGCACGCATACCTGTTCTCATACCGCGGCTTTTAACCCTACTCTACACTACACACTCCTTAGCTTTTGTTATTATTATGTATCCTTAGTCTTATTGTGATGTGTTCTTGGATATTTAGAACGGAGAATCGAACTTCATTTCCCCTTGCATTGATGTGAAGAAAAACATCGTCTTCAAGAATAGAATAGGCGAAAGTATATGCATACCAGGGTTAATATTATTAACTTGAATCTCACGCTTTAAACAGAGGGAGCAGAGATCCGATAGTAACCGCGAGACGTCGGATATGCCTATGATACTTAAGGATAAGGATTACTCGGCCCAATCAGCACAGGACTGAAAGCAGCGAGCTCAACTCCCGACTCAGAGAAGGTAGAGTATCAAGCTGACGTAGAGATGGGAGCAAAGCCCGACCAACAGGCTAGTTACATATTTACTTCTCATTCGTAGTCGTTTGATCCAACCTTCCCCCAACAGATCCTGACCAAAGTCGTGTACCCCCGTGAATGAATTTTGCTGTCATGATAACGCCCTTCCATGAAAAACACACACACTGTTTCAAGGTGCATAGAGCATCAGCGTCACCGAGATGACCATCAGGTTGCCAATCTGGATTCGAGGCAGCGTACGCGCTACATTGCATCAAAATATGTTTTGGTGTCTCGAATTGCAACGGTGGATCCACATAGTAGACGGGTGAGCGAGTGACGATGTTGGAAGTTTTTAATCAGTGTCAAATAATGTCGGAAGAACATAGATGGATGAACCGCATACGCGAATGATAGTAACATTCTGCTACATGATAACTACATAGACTCTATTTACATTTCTTGCTCGTTTTACAAAACCGCTTAGATCGACGCCCTTCCTCTAGGCTCGTAGGGCAACAACAGCGCCGTGAACCCAGCAAGGATGATCAGCGCACCAGATATGTATACTGGAGTCGCCGTCTCTAGATTAGCAAACAGGGCGATAATGGGCGCCTATAATACACTAGTGAGACCAGATGGGATGGAGAGGCCAACTGAAACATACAATGACACTAAAGATACGCGTCGCCGAAGAAACTAAGCCGTTACCAGTGCCGCGGTCCTTGGCAGGAAAAATCTTTGAGGGAGAAGAGTTAGACGGTACACAGGACACAGTCGACAAGGCAGACCAACCTCAGGAGAGATAGCGTACAAAACCCCGTACATGATCTACAAAAGCACGATTCAGCCTCATGCAACTGAGCTCGGGGGACATAACACACGCACGTTACTAAAGAAAGTATATCCACAGTTCCATCCGAGCAGAGCATTAGAGCTCCGCGCGGTGGTCGTCGCGAAAAGAAAGGCACCTGTGAGCCCTGTCTTTCGCGAGGGGTCGTTGAATAAAGAAAAACCACACGATAGAGTCAACTACTCGCCCGAGGATAATGCCAAAGTGCCTTTGCGGCCTATGTAAGGCAATTCGACAGCCCAACCAGCGAGAAAGGCTCCAGGAACACCAATGACGCTGAGGATAAAGGTCTACATAGCTTGATGAGTATATATCGCGAGATGTTAGTCGAACCAATTTGCTCACGTTACGATAGGTAATGAACAAAGAACCATCACCGAAAGCATTGCCGCGACTTTCGAGTAAGAAAGGTAAGAAACTGTTGTATAACGTCGAAGCTAGTCCGATTATCCCTGTAACACCGAATTAGGGAGGTGGATAAGCTGCGGCAGAAATGACGATTTTACCCCACAAAAAGATCAAGAGAGACGTCGAAAACGCCATCTTTCTAGTTCGGAAGAGGGCCTTTACGTGGTTCCATCCAAGAGCGGAGCTTGCGCTTAAGACTCTGGGACGATCTGCACGAACTTTCTCTGGATCCACACCACCAGCGTTTACCAGTTGTTCCACCGTAAGATTTGACGTCTTTGAATTGAATTTGGCGAGCTTTTGGATGACCTCGACAGCCTCCGCGTCTTTTCCGATTCCAATGAGGAAGCGGGGGCTCTCAAATAGTTGGAACACGAAGAAGCGGATACCCCATAGCAGTAATGTCAGAGCACCAAGAATGAATAGCAGGTAACGCCATCCCATGTTCTCGGAGCGCGTACAGTTCTCCGGCCCTTGACAAGAGAAATTTGCGATGAGGGGCCATGCGAGCTAAACATAGAGTTAGACCTTGTCGCCGGAGATGATTCATGGCCGACTTACCAAACTGACTACGAGTTGGCCCAAACACCACCAAATTGACATTACGGTAAGGAGATATTGGTGCGTCCCGGGTACGAGATCCAAGAAGACAGCACTATCCACAGGCATATTGCCTCCGACACCCACTCCTAAAGTGGCGATTAAAGAAGCGAGCGTGACCATATTCTGGGAACCACCAGCGGCAAGACCAAAGACTCCTGCGATTAGAAGTGTCAAATTAAATGACCACCTGAGAAATAGTATTCAGAAAGGTCTGACGAAGATCACGCGGGAAACCACAAACCGTCTGCCCCAGATGTCGCATCCAAATGACCAGATAATTGCACCAACGAGCAGGCCCACGTTGGCCGCAAGCGTGAGGAATGGGCCTTGGAAGTTGAACTCGTTAATAACCGGAGTGAGAATGAGACCGGTAATCAGCTGTGCATTCTCATAAGTTAACAAGCAGATGAAAAACGTTATCCTCACAGGCCAAACACTATCCGCAAACCATCCGAATCCTGCACAACAGAATAGATATACTTGGTACTTCCCCATTCCGATATCTTGGATTGCAGCGTTCAGTATCCGTGCTTTTGCTTGATAGACCTGGTCTATAGTTCCGTCGGCGTCATCATCGTAGAGGTTATCCAAAGCAATTTTATGGTCGCGACTAGCAGAATTTTCGGTGGTGCTCGGGTCCCTTGATAACGAAGGATACTCGGAGGGAAGGTCGACTTTGTGACTTGACATTGAGGAAAGTGATAAGGACGAGACTGAGGCTACACTTCACGGGGAGGGAGGCAAAGGTACGAAGTCAAAGTGGGGATATTATATACCCTGGGTAATAAATTATCAGACGACCAGTCTGAGCGGAGTCGGAGAATGACATTGCTGACAGAGTGCTGACACGGTTCAAAAAAGCAAACGAAAACACACGTCTCGCGCGATCTAGAAGGTTCGTAAGTTGAAGCACGCGATCTAAGTATTTATCTTTCTCGGTAGACCAACAATGCCAAAACTGATCAAGATCCCAGGTACCTGGAGCGTGGATGGAGTGTGGATGGGATATGGAGCACTTAATCGCCCCAAGCATGCCAAAACATATGTATTATTCTGCAGCTTAACCTCCCTCCTTCTCAGAGGTATCCTTGCTAGTTTTTTCCTCTTCTAGCCTCCGCTCTCGTCTTCTCTTAACGTCCCAGTTATACACTCTTGCCATATTGACCTCCATCATCGTCAACTGTTCTCGCAGGAATTCAAGATCTTCTGTTAGAGTTGCTACATTGGTCTCGGCCCCTCCTAGCTTTGACCGTAAAAGTTCGATAGCAGCGGGTAACTTGTAAGATAGCATGACGTTGGCCTGGATGCAAATAATCGCTTGAATAAAAGAGGAACTAGCAAATCGCGGGTCACGTACTCCGAGCCACAGATAGACCGTATCCGAGTCTTCAAGTTCGGCCTCCGCGAACAGGGTTTCGTTTAGCTCGAAAGTTGTTTTCAGAGGTTTGGAAGAAGAGCTTTCATCTTCATCTTCAAGATCATCTTCAAGATCATCCTCGGATTGGGAGCTCTTTCCTTCCTAGGAGATGAAATGACCAGAATGAGCACACCGAAATGTTGACATGTACCGCTAGCGTACCCGTCGTTCATGTAGATATTCCACCATGCTCAAAGTCTTTTTGATGTCGGGAATCTTCTCCTCTAGCCCCAGCCGCCTTTGAGATAAATTCGCGTCCATATATCGATACTTGCTGTGCAAAAAACTCGTAAGCCAAAGCAAACCCGATTGTAAAGACGCGAATACGCGTACGCTATGGCATCTTGGATCTTTTTGAGTGGACCCTCGACTTCGGCATCTGCGCCTCCAAGGTATTTTTCTACATCTTCCTGGCGTGGATAGTAAGTAAGTATTCAGCATCGTCCCCAGAGGACGCACAATAAATGGTGCTTTAGGTATCCCTCTTGCTGCGAAGGGAAGAATTGTCAGTATAGTTTATTTTCAGTTTCGTCGCTAGAAATTTTGCTCACCACCACGTTCTTCACTAAGAACGGAACCGGTGGACATTTAGAGAGAACAGGTGAAAGATGAAATCGATGGACAGGTATGGCGCTTGTTGGGCGTCTATTCTTGAATTACTTTTTAACGCTCATTTTTTCATTTTCTTTATGTCCCGTCTTATTGTTAAAGGTCTTCCTGCCTACGTTACCCCGTTCGCCTTAGGCAACATTTCGAACAAAAGGATGCACCTGTAGGAACCCTTACAGATGTTAAAATTGCATTCAAACCCGATGGTACTTCTCGCCGGTTTGGGTTTGTCGGGTTCAAAACCGACGAAGAAGCGCTTACGGCGAAGGAGTGGTTCGACAAGACATTTGTGGATTCCTCTAGAATTAGTGTAAATATTGTCGAGGTGAGCCTAGTTGGTTTTTTGTACTTTTACAGCGTTATTGACTCAAGCATTGGAGTTTCTAGGGCCTCAAGGATGCACCAAAGCCCAGACCGAATAAACGGCCCCGTCTTGATGCAACTGCTATTGAAGACGCGCCCTCAAAGCTCCCCAAGAAAACAAAGAGTAGTCCAGAAGCTGGCGAAAAATCTTCAAAGTCAAAAAAAGATTCCCAACTGGACGAATTCCTCGAAGTCATGCATACTGTGAAGGGACCTTCATGGGCAAACGAAGCTCAGCCAAAGGCATCCACTAGTGCAATTAAACTGGATGAACCAGCACCTATGGTAGTCGATGAACCAGTCCCAGAAGATGTTTCTGATATGGAATGGATGCGACGAAGGATGACCGAAAAGACAGACCTTGGTGAAAAGGCTTATATCCAGTCGGACGATGAAGAGGATGACAAAGAAGTCACTCAAATAGTATGAAATTTTTGCTGTTTTCGGATGATCAATATTAACGAACGCCCAGCAGCCAACTGAAGAGCCAAAGGATCCAACCGAAGCCTCGATACTTCAGACCTCGCGACTATTTGTTCGCAACCTAGCCTTCTCGTGTTCTGACTCAGAACTTTCAACGCACTTTGGTCAGTTTGGTGAATTATCTCAGGTGAGCGTTTTTGTCAGACTCTAGTCGCCTCCAAAACGAGGTTTGGGATGAGCTTGCTTGTCAGACATCACCGTGGTGATCCTTACGGATATAGGGATTTAACTGACTCTTTTTCCGTGTCACCGTTCTCAATGCTAACTGGTTGCTCCAACAGGTGAATATGCTCTTCATTTTGGCTCGAGATGAAAATTTAGTATAGGGACATCAGACCTTCGGGAATGTTGATCCTTTTGTGGAAATCCGATAGTAGAAATTTTTCTGACATTTTCAACGTGCTCGTTTTATGTGAACCGTACTGACCACTGTTTTCCTATAGGTGATTATTTTTCTGACTTGGTCGAGGATGAACACTTGTATAGGGACATCAGACCTTCGGGCATGTTGATCCTCTTGCGGAAATCCGATAGTAGAAATAATTTCTGAACTTTCGTCGTTTCTTTGTTCCTGAACCTGGCTAACTGTTTTCATAGGTGAATATCCTTTTCGTTTTCTGCAAGATGAAACTCTGTATAGGGACATCAGACCTTCGGGCATGTTGATCCTCTTGTGGAAATCCGATAGTAGAAAATTTCTGACCTTTTTGTTTGAATTCTCATCAAGATTTTGTTTCTGACTTTTCTCCTTTATCGTTAGGTACACATACCTGTCGATCCAGCGACGAAGCAGTCTAAAGGCCTCGCTTATGTGACCTTTGCGAAAGGCGTTAATGCCGTGACCGCCTATAAAGCCCTTGACAAAACTTCGTTTCAAGGTCGACTGGTACATATCCTTCCCGCTGTCGATCGGAGGGGCAAGTTTGAAGTCGAGGAGGGGGAAGGCGCAAAACGAACCGTCAAAGATGAAAAGAACGCCAAACGCAAAGCCACAGCTGGGAAGGAGTTCAATTGGAGTATGTTGTATATGAATGTGAGTTTTCTGCGAATATAATCCTCACCTTGATGTTGACTGGTTTTTTCAGAGCGATGCAGTGGCTTCGTCTATCGCCGACCGAATGAACATCTCCAAGGCTGATATTCTCAACCCGGATTCTGAAGATCCATCATCGTCGACGAATCCTGCTGTCAAGCTTGCCCTTGCGGAAACTCATATCATCAACGAGACGAAAACTTACCTCGAATCAAATGGTATCGCACTTTCATCGTTCTCTTCCTCGCGTACAGCGCGTTCGGATACTACTATTCTGGTCAAAAATATTCCATACGGCACAATGGAGCCGCAGATCCGGGAGCTATTCGAGCCGCACGGAGCCGTTTCTCGAGTACTTGTACCTCCTGCTGGCACGATAGCGGTTGTCGACTTTGACAAACCTGACGAGGCTGGCCGGGCTTTCAGAGCTGTGGCTTACCGGCGACTAGGAAACTCTGTGATATACCTCGAAAAGGCACCCATCGGTATATTCACCGATGCACCACCGTCTTCGTCAGGCTATTCAGCTCCTAGTGGTGCCATCCCTGCACATGCGATCAAAATCCCAGAGCAGGAAGGAGAAGCAGCGGCGGACGATGAAGAAGCGCCTTCTTTATCTGCGGGTACCACGCTCTTCGTCAAGAACCTAGCATTCTCTACTACATCAGACCGATTAACTCAGATGTTCCGTAACCTTCCGTCGTTCGCCTTTGCTCGTGTGCAGATGAAGCCGGATCCCAAGAAGCCTGACGGGAAGTTGAGTATGGGTTATGGATTTATTGGGTTCAAGGACGTTGAAGGTGCTCGGAAGGCGATGAAGAGCATGCAGGGTTTTGTGCTCGATGGACATGCGTTGCATATCAAGTTCGCGGGACGTGGTGCCGATAACGAAAGCGACAAGGGTAAAGACGGAGTAAACTCGAAGAGCCGAACGACAAAGATGATTGTCAAGAACGTTCCATTCGAGGCGACAAAGAAGGATATCCGGGATTTGTTTGGGTATGTCATTTTTCAATACTCGATAGATATTTACTTATTGTTTTCGGAATTTCAAAGATCGCATGGGCAGCTCAAATCTGTTCGACTCCCGAAAAAATTCGATTCGCGGACGCGTGGATTTGCATTCCTCGACTTTGTGTCAAGGCATGAAGCGGAGAACGCCTACGCTGCACTCCGGCATACACATTTGCTGGGGAGGCATTTGGTGCTCGAGTGGGCAGAAGAGGCTGAACAGGATTTGGATATGCTTCGAAAGAAAGCCGGTGTTGGATACGGTGCTGGTAAAGAGATGCCTGGTCGTAAGAGGAAGCTTAATATGAATGCGACTGGAGAGGGTGAGGCGGATGATGATGGCGACGAGTAGAGTGTATACTGCTATGCCGGGTTCTTCTGACCTAGACCAATTATAGTTGGGTTTGAGCATGTGCGTCGCGCAGAAATAAGAGTACCATCTTAAGCGGATCGAACACGTTTGATCCAAATCGTTACTGCGGCTGCGGCTGCGGCGATATCAGACGCAAGTACTTGATACCTCTTTTTCTGAAGTACTGACACCAATATGCGCCCTCTAAAAGGCCTGAGCCTAGATGCTTGTGAGTTCTCACTTCATCGTTCGAGTAACCTCTCAAGTACTGTTTGTTTAGACGATAAAGCTTCAAACATCAAACCAAGGGTACAATGGCAATCTCGACATGGCTTGATTCTTGTAGTCTCCATTCTCGTCTCGTTCGCGTTGTATTTTTTTCGGGATCTCATCTACTTTTGGACTGAGAGAACCTAGTATCTTGCGTCCTTACAAAGCCTATCCGAAGCAGGCTTATCTGAAATACAAAGCGACCAGGACCTAGGTGGGAGAAAATACTCCTGGCGTGCGTTTTTTTTAATTTTTAAATTTTTTTTCTTAGGTTCGTTCCGATGCCAGATCCATCGACGTTGAGTCAATGGGCAGCTTTGGAGCGTAAAGAGTTGATTCATTCTTGTCTTCAAAATAAAATCGGTCTTTCCGATTTTGCGCGTCGAAGGTGAGGTCAATGAGACGAAGATTGACTAGAACATATCGCCCCGGTAGCTGGTTGACTAGAAGAAAGCTCCTTCATCGAACAACATGGACTTTGTGAGTCTTCAACTTTAAAGAATCAGCGGAGCTGTTCATGTAAACTCTTGACTTTCACAAGTTACTTGAATAACTACCCAATACGCCTGCATAAGAATAAGAATGTTCGAGGCAATATGATAATTAGCGAATCAATCACAATTATTAACATAGCTCTGGCACATTTAATGTGATAAACTGTTGGAATCGATGACTGAGTACGATAAGAGATATATATAGAGTAGTAGACGCCCGTACTGTAAATACCGGGCAACGTTAGTGGCGCTCCTTACTTCTAGCCACTAACGTCGACCCAGGTACGCTACTGTAACACTACTTACTTCTAGCCACTAACGTCGACCCAGTCTCCTTCGAGCGCTTGATTCTTCTCTGCGCCAGCTGCCGCCTGTCTTCAACTCTACTATCCATTCATCTTACCACAAAATGTCTGAAAACTCCCGTGCTGCACCCATTCTCACTCGTGACAACTTCTCAAAATGGTATGAAGACTTCGAAGCCTATGCCAGCAAAAGGGTCTCTGGCGCATGTGCAAAGGTACCGAACGATACCCAACACCTCGGAATGAGAACAACCTTACCCGTGACGAACGGACACACCAGAAGGGTAAAAAATTCTGCTCGGGAGAAATGCAATCCGATTCTTGACATCTCGGCGGAACTTTCACATATATAGAATTTGTTACTGAAATTTGTGTATTCAATAGAATAGATAACTTGTGTGAAATCTCCCATTTTGGTATATCATTTTACAAAACTGGAAGATTAACTGAATTTAGACAAATATATGCTATCAAATAAGTTACAGAATGTTCCTAAATCCAGGTAGTTGAAAAGACAATTAAATTTTCTCATATCTTGAGTTGCGAAAAGTTGGAGTTCAGTTGGTTTTTCCCATGTGCGTAATTATTCAATTACAATTGTCTTTTCCCTCAAGCCGAAAAGGCCGCTGAAAACCACCCACCAAAACTGAATTGATTATTTCAGTGGCCTTTTCGGCTTGAGGGAAAAGACAATTGTAATTGAATAATTACGCGCATGGGAAAAACCAACTGAACTCCAACTTTTCACAACTCAAGATATGAGAAAACTTAATTGTCTTTTCAACTACCTGGATTTAGGAACATTCTGTAACTTATTTGATAGCATATATTTGTCTAAATTCAGTTAATCTTTCAGTTTTGTAAAATGATATACCAAAATGGGAGATTTCACACAAGTTATCTATTCTATTGAATACACAAATTTCAGTAACAAATTCTATATATGTGAAAGTTCCGCCGAGATGTCAAGAATCGGATTGCATTTCTGCCGAGCAGAATTTTTTACCCTTCTGGTGTGGGAATGACCTGGAATTGTATGAGACGAGAAAGGATAAAGCCAGTGGAGAAATTTGGTTAGCTGTCTCTGAGCCATTGAGGGAGGATATCCGAGAAGCCAAGGGAGACCCTAAAGCCATGATGGAAATTCTGGAGGAGAAACACAATAAGAAGACCGCTGGTGTTCGCTTCAAGGCCTACAATGACTTCCTGAACATTACCCTTCGAAATGACATCCCTGAGACCACTGTACTCCCAACGCTCATTACCGACATTACTGCTGCCATATCATTCATACGTCGCCAACGCCCAGCAGGGTTTGACATAACCCACCTCGAAGCTGAGCTCGCCATGATGGTTGCACTCCAAGCACTTCAGAGCTCAAACGCTGAATCACATTGCATGCTCACCTCCAACTTCATGACGAAGGAAGACTTGAACTTCAGTGACATCGAGGGCACCATTGACCGTGACTTCCAGGCAAAACCCACGGTCAAACTGGAAGATCCACCAGCTCTAGCCATGGGTGCCCAGCATGGACCATGCTACCTGTGCGATGGACTGCATTTTGTTGCAAAATGTCCAAATCTTGGCCAGGCCAAGGAGAGTCTCAACCGCCCTGCAAACTCTCGAGGCCAAAATGGACGTGGTCGAAACCGTGGGCGTGGTACTGCCAATTCTGCCGAGTCGACTCCCCCATCAACTCCCACCTCCTCTGCACCTCCCTCTACCTCTGCAAGTCGTGCCGCCTCTGCTAGTCGTGCCGCCACTATTGAATCTGCGGGAAAGGCAAGTGTTTTTGTCTTGTCCACTGAATGCCACCAATGGCTTAAATCCAAAGACGCAAC
This sequence comes from Rhodocollybia butyracea, assembly GCA_015501585.1. Classification (NCBI taxonomy): domain Eukaryota; kingdom Fungi; phylum Basidiomycota; class Agaricomycetes; order Agaricales; family Omphalotaceae; genus Rhodocollybia; species Rhodocollybia butyracea. The sequence goes on from JADNRY010000113.1 coordinate 121,733, forward strand.
TGATTGGAATACCGATACAGGTGCCACTTCACACATGACACCTCATCAATCATGGTTTGTCTCGTACAGCCCTCACAAAGTACCCATATGACTAGCCAACCACAGCATCATTTTCTCAGAGGGCATCGGTTCAGTGGAGTTTCAGCCGCAACCGAGTGGGATGTATTCTTCCATAATGTTCCATGATGTTCTTCATGTACCCTCTCTATCATGCAATTTAATTTCTCTTTACCATCTTACATGTCGAAAAGGATATGAGATCCATTTATGTGGAAATAAGGCAAACTTCTTGCTTGAAGGAAAAACTGTCTTCACTGCTACAGTGAATGAATCCAACACTGGTTACCTGGATGGACAAGTAATTATTCCGAGGGTCACTCATGCTGCAAATGGTGCATCTACAGTACCATTAACTTGGGAACTTTGGCACAGGCGCTTCGCACATCTGAATCATCGTGATGTGAAGCTCACTCACAAGAACAAACTAGTCACTGGGATGAAGCTTGAGTCTGATGTCCTACCAGACCCAATCTGTGAACCCTGTATTCTTGGCAAACAGCATCGAAAAAATGTCCTGCGTGGTCCTGGAACTTGCCGAACTTGTCGACTACACCTTGTCCATACAGACCTCAAGGGTCCATTGCCAGTTGCAACACCTGAAGGTTACCGCTACTGGATGACATTTATTGATGATGCTACTCATGAACGAACTGTTGCATACTTGCGTACCAAAGATGAGGCTGAGAATGCTATCCGGACCTACAAAGCCTTTGCAGAAGGTGAAACCAGAGAGAAATGGGTTATCATGCGGTGTGATGGTGGGGGAGAATACATCTCCAAATCACTTCTGAGTTGGGCCGCAGACATCGGTCTCCAGGTACAGTTTACTGAACCAGGTGAACCACATCAAAACGGAGTTGCCGAACGGGCTAACCGTGACATGGCAGAGGCAGTAAACACACTCCTACAAGAGTCTGGCCTACCTCCCTCATTTTGGTGAGTGGCCCTGAATTTTTATATCCACTCCTACAACCGAACCCCTACATCCACCCTTCCAAACACTACCACACCATACGCTGAGTGGAAACAAGGGAAGAAACCTGATGTTTCCTACTTCTGCATTTTTGGCTGTCTTGCCTATGTCCTTATTCCCAAGCACAAACAAAAAGCCCTTGCTCCCCACTCCCGCAAATGTATATTTGTTGGCTATCCGAATGGTACTAAAGCCTGGCTATTTTGGGACCCAGAAAGAAAGAAATTCTACACAAGCAGTCATGCTGTATTTGATGAATGCTACTTCCCAGGAAATTCTCCCAAGAGATTGTCTGCCACGCCAGAACACCCGATAGCTCTGCCAGATGAAGGGGAGGAAGATGAGACTCATCCATATCAGAGCTCCACACTGCCGATACCACATCCAAATAACCCTCCAGACCTTCCACAGCCAAGTCGGTCCCCTACACCAATACATGATGCCCCAATAGATCATCCTACCCCTGACCCTCCTGCCCGTCAATTACGACCACGCACGCACCAACCCACCTACACTTTCCAAAGGCCATATCGATCAAGGAAAGCTCCTGACAACCCACCTAGTAACATGAATAATCCCTTCAGTGACTCACCACTTAGTTCACTACCCACTTCAGATGACAAGGACTCAGGTGAAGAAATTGCCAACTATCTCTCAACTCCTGGCCTCAATTATGTATACTTTGGAGTGCAAAACAGTTTTTTAACCCATGGTGAAGCAATGGAATATGCTTTCAATACATCAGAGAGGGTTGTGAAAGCTTCACAGTCTAGCACTGAACCACGTTTGTATGCTGAAGCCATGAGACGGTCTGCTGATGAACGTATCCAATGGCACAATGCTGCAGTCCAGGAGGTAGAAGCCCTTATTCAAAATGGCACTTTTGAACTAGTCGAGCTCCCTCCTGGAAAGCGGGCCATTGGAAGCCGTTGGGTATTCAAAGTCAAACGGAATGCGGATGGGTCTATTGAACAATACAAAGCTTGACTTGTTGCCCAAGGTTTCAGCCAGCGTCCCGGTTTTGAATACACTGATACTTTTGCACCAACTCCAAAATGGGCTGCACTTCGTGCAATCCTTGCTCTTGCTGCAGTTGAAGATCTCATGCTTTATAGTATTGATATCTCAAATGCATTCCTCAATGGAGAACTCAAAGAGGAGATTTACATGAAGCAACCTGAGGGGTTTGAGCAGAAAAGTCCTGATTGGGTCCTCCGACTTCGGAAATCAATTTATGGACTTAAACAAGCAGGATGTGTCTGGATTGAAACACTAAATAAAGCACTACTCAGTATGGGCTTCAAACGAGTCCACTGCAAAAATAGTGTATGGGTGTATGGCCGTGGTGACAACTGAGTATTTATCCCAGTCTATGTTGATGATCTGACCATTGCGGCCAAATCCAGGGACAGGATTGATCATATTGTCAATGAACTCAAGAAGCATTTCAAACTTTGAGAGTTAGGTCCAACATCTTGGCTCCTTGGAGTAGCAATCACACAGGACCTCAATCGTGGCATAGTCACCCTTTCTCAAAGACAATACTGCCTAGACATTCTCGAGCGATTTGGTATGTCAGACTGTGACTCGGTAGTATCACCCCTAGATGCAGGAGTAAAACTATCCAAAGAGCAATGTCCTAAATCCCACAAAGAAGAGATGGAGATGCGCCTCATCCCATACATTAATGCAGTCGGTGCCCTAGCATACCTCACGATTGTGACTCAACCCGATATAGCCTATGCAGTCAGTGTCCTCGCACATTTTTCAATCAATCCGGGCATGATCCACTGGAAAGCAGTAAAAAGGGTATTCCGATATATCAAGGGTACACTCGATTACATCATCGTCTACTCAAGACCACCAACACCTATCTCACCCCCTTCTAATCTTTTTCAAACATATTCTGATGCCGACCTTGGTGGAGACCCGGATAATGGTAGATCCACCAGTGGTTTCATTGTACTCATGGCTGGAGGTGCGATCAGCTGGTGCAGTCGCTTACAGAGCATTGTGACTCTATCAACGACCGAAGCAGAGTTTGTCTCGGGTGTGTCTGCAGGCCAGGAAACTATTTGGTTGCGAAATCTCTTCGCTGAACTGGGCTACACATTTACCAGCCCATCAGACTTATTCATTGATAACCAGTCAACTCTGTCAGTTGCGAAGGACCCAGAACACCATGGCCGGATGAAACATCTCAACTTAAGATTTTACTGGCTATGCAATCAGGTCCAAGAAGAAAAAATTCGCGTTATACACCTGCGCACAGATGAGATGCCTGCCGATATACTTACAAAAGCAATGGGAAGAAAGAAAGTCGAGGACATGGTCAAACTATTAGGACTGAACTGATGTGCTCAGTCAGGGGGGTGTGTTGGAATCGATGACTGAGTACGATAAGAGATATATATAGAGTAGTAGACGCCCGTACTGTAAATACTGGGCAACGTTAGTGGCGCTCCTTACTTCTAGCCACTAACGTCAACCCAGGTACCCTACTGTAACACTACTTACTTCTAGCCACTAATGTCGACCCAGTCTCCTTCGAGCGCTTGATTCTTCTCTGCGCCAGCTGCCGCCTGTCTTCGTCGAACATAAACTACTCAATGCAAGTACTTTTCAAGCCTATGTCAAAGCCAGAGGCTTGTTAACAGACTGATACCGACATGTCGGAAAAAACCGAAAAAAGTCGATAAGCGGCCGTAAGCGCATATAAACGCCATAATCAAAACGGTGATTATGGCAATTACGGGGGCTCATGATAATGACTTGAAATTTATGATTGTTTAAGGCATACAATTGCTTGTAGGCTGATTATTATTCAATTATGACCGGTTACCAGGGATGTTTCAATACTGTCAGCACCCTAGGAACCCCCGGGTGGCCGAGAGTGGAAAATGGAAAATAGGCCTATAGTCTGCCTATAATTGGCTATAAGTGGTCATAAACCCCCATAATCAGCGGGCGCTTATGAGCCTTTTTTTCAAGTTTCCAACACAAGGTAATTCAGACTCAGGTTCAAGAGTGGTCGTCGGAGGTCGGACATTCATCTACCCCAGAGGATGCCTGGTCCGACATGGTAGATGGCATATTGTATTTTAGTGAGAATGGGCGAATTAATAATAACCGACCAGAAATGGGGCCTGGCTCCAGAAGTGATGGGACTTGGTATTTAAGTGAAAATGGCCGAGTGATGGTATCCCCTCCCGGCTCCGTGGGCATAAAGGTCTCTGGTGCTGAGGGTAGATCCTGGTATTTGAGTTCAAAGGGATGGATAGTAGTCGCTGGATTGGAGTCTGCCACTGTGTTCACAATAGCCTGCTCCAGATCTGGAGCCAGTGGCTCAATGCTGTCCCGGCTAGTATTTGTGCCTTCAGTGAATTGAGAGGGCTGCACATTGACTTCAACTAATCCTATGCGTACAAGAATGAGTGCTGAAGTGATGGCCTAGTGGGAAACCAAAAGTCAGCTGTGTTCCATTACGAGTCCTGAATGTAATGAAGGCTCGTCCTTATGGCCGGTTTCGCATGGGAATTTTGTCCCAATTGGTTTTGATGGTGTCCAAATTAAGCTAAGCAGAATTGTTTCGCCTTATTTGGGATGTCAAAGCGCCTGTCATGTGATTTTGTGAATTTACCTTCAGCGCTCAACAACAAGTTCAATGCTTCTCATGATCACTGCACTTTTCGCAGCTCCCAGTTGCCTGTTATTCCTTGTTGCGCCACTTACTCTCTTTATTCGCATCCTACCGCTTACTGCGTGGCAGTGCGACCACATTTACCTAGCGCATCGATGCATCTGACTGATACCGAACCATCCTCTTGACATTTTTTCCTGCATTAAATGCCGCTGCAGTTCTGTCTCTTACATGCATGAGCAAATTCTCAGTGCAGTAGATTCTTTTTTGCCACACGATGTTTATATATATCTCATCCTGTTTTGTACCCCCGCACTTTACTTCCTCGGGTTTTTACTTTTCGTCAGTGGCGGTTGAAGCCTCTTTCGGTGTATTTAATGGTTCCATCGACAACTTCAATATTTACTGCCCTTTCTAACCTCAGACAAAATGCCTTCCTTTACTTCTTGTGAGTGTATTCGGGTATCCCTTGCATTCCTCACACTGATTTTTCTTTCATAGTGCCTACCGAGCTCACCACCAAAATTTTGTGAATTTATGTTGCTTTCTACATCGATCCTTCATTTGACATCACTTGTGATCCATTGAATGATAGCAGCGCCCTCGAACTTCAGCATCTTTCCAACCGAAAAGAGCTCCTTTCCATGCTTACGGTTTGCCGGACATTCACTGCTGTGTTGCCTCTGCTTATATTCCAGCGGGTCAATATCTTTTCAACCAGAGCAGTCACCAGCTTCCATCACGCTGTTTGTTCTCACTTGGGAGAGTGTATTGGATAATATGAGTATCAGAAATGTTAATATGTTATTGGGCCCAGGCACGTACTTACCTTCTGCTGTGATGTACTGCAGAGTGTAGTCTGCATTTCATACCTAGTCTCTTCCAGGACTCGTACCTGCCACGCGCTTGCGCGATGGCCCACACTCGCAAGTTATTGCAGTACTTATGGGAAGATATGCTACTATTACTTACAGCTACCTGCGTGAGGGCACAGATACTGAGAATCCGGGGACCACCTGAAGCCACCTCTTCAAGATCAAATCCAGCTCCTAGGAACTTTGAAGATGTCTCCACGTTTAGCACCAATGCTACACCCAAAAAGATGGGCAGTAGCAGCCCACATTCTAGACTATACAAGTGTTAGTCAAAGTGTCCAGATTGTGTTACAATAACCATCCCATACAAAATTTCCATAAGTTTCCTGAGCGTACTTTGAGAACTTTTTCCAAGCGATTTCTCTGTTTGATGGTTTAGCCACCAAAGTCTAGATGCTGTAGGAGCAACCAGGAGAGCAATTGATATATGCAGCAGACAATGATTTGCAGTCAAACCTAGCAGGGCTGTGAGCACGATCCCTACAGCGATCTCGGAAAGGACATAAATGAAAAAGAAAAGGCCATTTTCTCCTTCATTTGCCCCCGTAGATAGATTCCAATGGCTGTGAACACATTAATGATCGGAGCTATTACACAACTTCAAGCTGGACTTTGACATCTACCAAAAGTTGCTAATATACCCAGGGCAGGTAGAAGGATAACGGTTTTGCTTCCATTCCACAAACAATAACATCGATGCATCTGAAATTCAGATTCGAGAAAAATTGGAACAAAAAATTGGAACATAGGACTTTTCCAACTTACCAACACCAAATCATCGAGTGTACTTTCAAAACATCCATCCTGAGTAAGATTGGATTCAATATGTATAGACAAAAACACAAACCTGGTGATAAAGAAGATCCATGTTGTTGCCATACCAAGACCTGTTCTTAATCCAAAAGGGATGGACTGGGCAAGAACGTCAATGATCTTGACCTTGCTGAGGGGCAAGGAAAAGATGTATGCAAAAAGAGCAATTCATTGGAAAATTAAATCGAGCACAACCAAACAAGTGGTCAGCAGGAAAAACAAGAGAGTTGTTATTACATATAGATTCCTTGGCATGCTTTTGCCGGAAGACATAGATGCTGAGGCCAAAGATACTCAAACATGTTCCTATAATTATGAACTTTTAGCTTCACAAAAAGAATGAGTGTGTCCGAGCGAAACTCGGTGCTCACCATAAAGAAGGAGTTCCAACTTCCGGATATGGGCAATGTTAGTAATGGTCGCAGAATCCGTACTTCTACCACTCACTGCAACTGGAAGAAGAAGTGACAGAAAAAGTTGAAACTGGATAGAAGATTTAATATCTTCGGGCCATTGCTCAAGTGGGCAACTCATTATTGTCTGAGTCCTAGTGATGGGGAGGGCCGGGTCAGTGACCCTTGACCCGGCCCGACCCAGCTAAGGTCGGCCCGGCCCTTGCAGAGGGTCAATGAGGGTCAACGGCCAGGGTCAGGATTTTGCTGACCCTGGCCCTGGGTCTTGACCTTGGGCCAAGATCAAGTCTAAAGCTCATGCCTGGGTTCTCTTGAGTGTTGAATGTTTATTCTTAATAGCTTGAGGCTACTAGTAAATGTACATAGTCACTTGTAAACTTAGCCCATGAGTAAAGCACAGAGAACTGTAAATTTAATACACTGCCCATCAGCTTGTTGACACATGAGTGCACAAAATGCAAGACCAGCAAGAATTCACAGTCAAATCTCTTCTTATGTTGTAACCTATCAGATAGAGTACTTATCTAATATTCTGCTTGAGATTTTCATTGAAGTAGTAACTAGTATGAACCATTTCAGATAAGTTCATGACCTGTAGTCCTGCGCAGCTGGTGCATCTGCGTTTGCTGTAATTTTGACCATCCAAAGTTACCCTAGTGATGTTCTTGGTGATGTTCAGGCTGAGACTTTCAATTTGTGGATGCGTCGGGAGCTCAGGTTATGCCTCGGAATTTCGCGCTGCCAGTCAAATCTCTATGAAACTTGAATTGTACTAAGGTAGCCATTACTTACAGTGGACCTGTTACCATCTCCGAGTCTGTCCTCTACCTTCTCTTCAGGAGTTGAGGTCGCTGCCTGCTCGGGTAATAGTAACTGGAAACTGGCCGCATTCGGTCGTTAGCCTGAGTTACCAAGTATCTAGTATCTGTCCATCATTTGTATTCAGGCGTGTGAGAAGGTGATATATTGCAGATGCTAATAGTATGTCTAATGGACTAAAAATGGTAGTTCTGCGTCTTCCCCAGTTCTACGTATGTCCCCAATGTGTCCCTGTTCTTCCGAGCTGATCATACTTTTGCTGGGCACATATCTGACGCAAAATGGGACCGCGTCGGTTTTCCTTTTATCTACTTACAGTTGAATACAAAATTGTAGACGGAGTGGCGATTTGTAAAACTCAATCCTTCCGCCCTTCAACAGACTGCAGCGCTGGTGCCTGGTGGTGACCGACGTTACGATTATTCTTCTGCATCTATGATCTGTTCGGATGCCACTCCACAGCATTTAGGCTCTCAGGCCGGTGGTTGAGTCGACAGATAGAGAGACTCCTTGAAAAATGTCCTGGGAGTACAGTTCGAAGCCGTACGGTAATCTTGTAACACTCAATCTAGATTTGACTCATTTCTATTTATAACTTTGCCTTGAATCTGGACTCGCCCGCCGTCTTTTTTGGGTCTGGCATTGGCAAATGAACGTCGCCATTGTTAGATACTAGGGTGGAACTGGTGCTCCGGTTCCAGAAGATGGTATACCAATTAGGGCTCGGGATGTATTAAGGGTATGTGCGCTCACGCAGATTGCCGTAAGTAACGCTGAGTATCTATAAGCTACTCTGGAGCCGGCTAATTCTGACTTCTCCCCAGGCCATTGCCTCAACGCTGATCCTGGTGCGCATCGGATTAGGAGTTGATGTACAACTTACGCAGTTCCCTGAAGGCACACGTCGTACAAATGTGGCAACCCCAGATCTGGAGCAGGTTCTCATGGATGATTCCAATCCAGTTACCATCTATCTTTTTTCGCTGGAATACTATAACATCCACCCTCTGGGTGAGAGATTCTACTTGAGCAAGGGGGTATCATCAGTAGACCTGGGACTGGCATTGTGTCTCAAATACCAAATACCATCACCTGGCCGGTTTCACTTCCAGAGCCACTGAGTCACCCAATCTTGCTACATGTCAAGAACCGGTCTTGACAACCAGTAAGCGTCTGGAGCTGCTAACTGCAACAAGGGGCAAACAAGGGGCGAGTTTCGTAGTAATGGATCTGGCAATTGATAGTAGAATACTCGATATTTAAATTGTACGAAAGTCATACATGCGTAACAAGCGAGCTCTGATCAGTTCTGAATCTACCTAGTTCGACTATACTTTACTAGATAGATTGCTTCGAGGCGCTGCAAAAATGGATACAATTATGAGTTTGAGACCTGTGTCGAGCACGTGAGCGCTTCCGAAATGAGTCAGCCAGATTTCGACGCGTGTGTCACGCAACCGTCACAATCCTTTTCTCTTTCCATCACTGTCCCTCATGCGGGGACAAACACTATCTTATCACGTTGAAAACCTCCGAGGATTGCCTACTCTGTATGGCCTCCCATACCTCGATGTAGATTACAGACCTGCCGTCAATCTTCCAGCAATCATACAATTAGCAAGGCTCAAGCAGTCGAGCGATTCTAAAGCCCTGTCCGAATCCGAAACGAAAAATGAAGGCATCAGTAGAAAACGTGCTCGATCCCCGTCTTTATCTCCACCGTCTTCTCGAAGTAAACGAAGCAAGACCTCAGAAGGCGCCTTTGTTCGTGATGATAATAACCCCTGTCCGAATATGGAGTATCCACACCTAGAAGGTTTTGACTTTCCTCATCGTGACGGGGCAAGAGAGGCTCCTGCGCTACGGCACATTGTTGAAATTGACTATACCAAGTCGATTCCGGATGAAGATCATCTAAGGTTTTCTGCCTCGGACGCGTGGAAGGCAGAAGAAGAGTGGTTTGAAAGAGAGTTGTCAGATCTCAGCGCAGAATGTTTGGAACCGATGTCTATAGAATTGGGGAAAGTTGAAATAGTCAAGTATCGCAGTCGGTATGTCATTACCCTTGAGCACCGATGGTTGGCCACAGTGCCTTCCTGCAATCCCGACAACCTTGACAGTGGTTCCTTGGGTCTTCCACGGGAGTCAGAGAATCTCATCAACTGCATTCATATAATGTCTCTAGATGGGAGGGCCAAGAATAACACGCGTTTGAAGCTTGTCATTATCCCCGGCAAGGAGACTGCCTTCCGACTCCATCTCGAACTTTCCGTGTCATTCGTTGCTCCTACCATCTTCGAGCCCGCCTCCAACCGGAAGCAACGATATACAGCTACAGTCGAAGATGCGCAACGACGTATCCTGCTATTCCTTTTCCCTCCTAGCCCTTCTCCTCCTTCGTTCCAAGGCACTGTCAATATTCCATTCTACTATTCTATTCTTGGTCCTGCACCCTTTCTAGCTTCTCCAGTCGCCGAAATGGCCATGCAACCTGCCGCCCTTCTTCCCACTCTTCTTCCTTTTCAGAGGCGCACGGTCGGCTGGCTTCTGGAGAGAGAAGGAATGACTGTGTCAAACGATGGTAAAATCATTCCGAAACGAAATGCTGGGTTTACATTTTGGCTTGCTGTGGATGTGAATGGCGAAGAATGGTTCCTTCATCGACTGTCCGGCGCCCTTCGTCTAGAAGCACCAATTTCGGATAACGATGTAGCACCTGGTGGTATTCTGGCTGAAGAACCCGGGCTTGGGAAGACGATTGAAACGATTTCGCTTGTATTACTCAACCCGGCCCTTCCACAGTTTAATCCTTCAGTTACACGCTGGGACCCTGAAGCTGAGCTCGATGTCAAAGCTATCAAGGTGCGCATGAGAAATCTTTCAAGGTTTATATTAATCTCATCGTTATGACTATTAAGTCTACCTTGATTGTTACACCAGCTACTCTTGCTACTCAATGGTTTGACGAATTAAAGGCCCACGCTCCTAGCCTCAAGGTTTTGGTATACGATGGCTGGAATAATGTCAAAGTTCCTATCACCACTGCTCAGATCGAAAAGGTACGACAAGAACGACAGCAGGCAAAGTCAAAGGCAAAGAAGAAATCTGCCAGAGCTGGTACGAAAGCTGAAGCCGAAGCTAACATCAAAAAGAAGAAGGGAAAGGCCACTGCAGTTGATGCCCACACGATGGATATGGAGACCGATGAAGTTATGGATTGGTGCACCTATGTTCACCAGTTCGACGTCGTGATCACGACTTACAACGTCCTTCAAAGTGACTTGAATGTTGCCAGAGCTCCTCCAACACGGCCACGACGAGATGGCGTGGTGTATGTTAATGTTGAGAGACCGCGTTCACCGCTTATATTGGTCGAGTGGGCCCGAGGTGAGTAGCTAATTGTTCTTAACAATAAAATCTGACTCAAACCTTGCTTATAAGTGGTGATGGATGAAGTACAAATGGCCGGTGGAGCAAAGATTGAGTGAGTTTTCATTTAACACGCGCTACTACTCCTAACCTGATCGTATATCTAGGGACATGGTATCACTAATTCCTCGACGCTCATCCCTGGCAGTGTCCGGAACACCCGCACGCGTTCAAGTATCGGACTTGTCGCATGTGCTCAAGTATGCAGCTTCTCTGCTCTTTTCCTTGAATTTATATTAAAGAGACTATAGATTCTTACGATTCAATATGGAAAATCGTCACTGGGACCGACTGCTCCAGCCAGGCTATGCATCGAACTTTTACGATCTTTTCAAGTATTATTCTGTTCGGTAAGCCACTCTTGGCCTCATTGGCATCGCTCCCTTTCTAATTCGATGTTCAGGTCCATGAAATCGCAAGTTTCACACGAGTTGACCATTCCCCAGCAGACACGATTTTTGGTCGGCATCGAGCTGGGGCGAGTCGAACATTTGGTACGAGGCTATCAATGTTCAAGTTTTGAATCTATTTTCCGACAGCAGTATACAACAGGTATACGACCAGTCGTTAGAAGTCATCCTGAACGATCTAGGTCTTGATGCGAGGGGTGTTGCAGCGTCTGACGGCTGGGAAGTTGATAGCGCCTTGCTTAGATCGTCTATCCGTCGTCTGCGCGGAATCTGTACCCATCCCCAGGTCAGTTTTTCGGAGCCCTTTCTACATGCCTTTGTTGACCGGAATTCAGGTGGGACAACTTGTGGGCCAGAATGAACGACTTTACAAGCCCGGAGTTTTGAAGACTATGGCGGATGTCTTAGAGGTCAGTATCAAAATTTGTCTTCTCGCCCTTTGGCATGATGGCAGCGTTATCGTTCCAGAACATGAAGGACCAGAACTGGCGAAATATTCTCGACGATTGGAGATCGAAAGTTAGTTTCGGTATGGTTAAAATCGAGCTTGACTGATTTTCTCAACGTTTTCCATAGATCCAAGTTCTAATCAAAGTCGCTCAGCTGAAGCATTTAAACACCCAAGCTTTGAATCGTTTCCAGCCCGTTCTCGACTGTTTACTTTTAGCCCAAAAGGAAGCCGAATTGATGATCGCTGAGATCGAAAAGGCCATCGCTGAACACGACATTCAAGGAGAAGCACTTAAAAAGGAAGCTGCTGAACAGCGGGCAGCACTGGATCAAAATCGTGCATCTAGTTCCTCAGGCAAGGGCAAAGCAAAACAGAGATCCGTATCGCCTCTCTCCCAGGATGAGATGGATGAAGACGAAGACGACGATCTTGGTCTGCCCAAGACTCCTGCTGGAAAGGAGCATGGAGACAAACGGCGTGCTCTCATACATCGTCTCCGTGAAGCTCGTATCCAGTACCATCGAGTCAAGTTTTTACAGGGTGATGCCTATCATAATCTTGGTACCAAGTACACTGCTCAAGAGGATGACGCTTATGCATCTGCTGAAGTCATTCGTCGGAATCTCCTGAAATGCAAGTGTACTTCGAATCGACGGAAGGAATTTCTACTGACGTGGCATTTTCCGTTCTCAGCTACTGAACAGGACGCCAAGGATGGAATGGCTTTGTTAAAGCTCGACCTCATTGGTGGCAGGTCAGGTGTAGACAAGGAAAGCCTACTGATACCAGTCCCTTATTTGGAAGAAGGAGGTATTAGATCAGCGGATTTGGTGAGGAGTTCGTTTTATTCAGCTAGACCATTGCTTATCCTCGGTATACAGATCGAAGAACTGCACGAACTAATTGAAAACGTTCTCAACGAGGTATGTAGATCTTGATGCTCAATCTTCACACCCTTTCTGACGCATCTCTCGAAGCAAACTGAGCTTTTGTGGGAATGGCGGTCTAAAATTCACGAGCTCCTCACCCAGAACCTCACTTCTGGAGACGATGATGCTGATGGTCAGGAATACCAGCGCACGCTCGACAACCAAGGTGAAGCGGAAACATACTTGCAAGCTTATGCCGCACTTCTTGCCGACCGCCGGGAAGCTCTTACCAACGAACGAACTCTCTTGGCTGCTCATGATGCAAAGTAAGCGCAAGCTTGGATCTCAAGAGCGATCTGACCTACATGTTGATAGGGAAACGAAGCAACGAATAACCAAGGCTGCTCTAAAAGCTATGGCGGTGGACACATTAGATATACCCGCTGACATCGACATACAGCCCGAGCATGAAGTCCTCTTTAAACAACTGTCCGATCAAAGAAAAGCTTTGCTTCTTGATTTGAATGGTCGTGCCGTTAGAAGCGTAAGTGATTTATCTAGTACAAGTCTTTGATGCTGCTAAACCTGATGTACAGATCCTTGTCAACTTGACTGGAGCACACTCTCGGACTGCTCAAAACGATCCCGAGAGACTCCTACTAACCGTAGCTATCGCAGATTTGCGTAAACTGATCGGCTCTCAGCGTCAGTGCTTGCTCACTTTTATCTTTTTGTTTTCCTCATATTGAATTCACCACAGAGACAATGATGGACAAGGTGAGCGCAGATCTCGCGCTCTTCCGAAAGGCCTTCAACCAGCGGGTGCTGTATTTCCGGCAACTACAAGAGATCTCCGATTCTGTTGCCGACGTTGAATTCGAAGGGACGAAAGAAGACGCTCTAAATTACTCGGAAAAGGAGATTAAAGATTTAGACTCGCAGATCACTGCTAAGAGGGCTCACCTACGATATCTCAACCATCTTGTTAAAAGCAACGAGGAAGACGAAATGGACGAGGAAGACAAGCTGTGTGTCTTGTGCCGCTGTGACTTTGAAAGAGGTTTCATTACTACATGGTAAGCTGTTTGTTGTCCGCGTGAACCTTATCTGACGCATTATGATCAGCGCGCACATCTTTTGTGAGGGTTGCCTCAAAGAGTGGATGGGTAAAAAAGATGGAAAAACTTGCCCTGTTTGTCGGTGAGTTTGAGATATCAATATGCTGCTTTAGTTTCACCACTGAGGTCTTTTGTCAAGTGTCACTATCGATTCAGAGAATCTGCAACGTTTTACGCTGCAAGGTCAACAACCCCCTCCGAAACCCATGGTGAACGGCGAACTTATACCTACATCTCGTAGAAAAATAGAATACAACATAATTGGTGAGTGGACCACGGTTCTCCAAATTGTTCTGACTGCAGTTTTCTATACTCAGACGCAACGGTATTCGAAGCGGTACAATCAATGGAAGCCATCGGGGATTACGGGACCAAGATCCAGACGCTTGTTCGACATCTCTTGTATCTGGAACAGGTTGATCCAGGTTCCAAAAGTATCATTTTCTCCGCCTGGGCTGATTCCTTAACTAGTGGGTCTCCTTGTACGCTATTCCAACAATTCATACTGACATTCCATTTCTTCTTCCAGTTCTGGAGCGGGCTTTGCATGAAAATGGTATGAGCTCGCCAGGGCTCCCAGAATTGGAGCTGATGTAATATTTAGGCATCATTTCAATCCGGATAGATCGAGGAACGAGAGGAGAAGGACCCGTGAAGAAATTTAAGAGTCACCCAGAAATATCTGTCCTTCTACTTCATGGGTTCGTATCCTAGTGCTTGCTAGCCGTTTTATCAACTGAACATGTTGTTTTCAGTGAACGGGAAAATGCGGGACTCAACGTTACTTGCGCTTCTCGTGTGTTTTTGTTGGAGAGTGTTGTCCATCATGGGTTTGAAATTCAAGGTATTTTATCGTTTCGTTTTATCCATGTGATGCAATCTTTATGATGTTGTACCAGCAATTGCGAGAATCGATAGATTGGGTCAAACGCGAGCTACCGAAGGTATGTGGTTTGAATTGATTGTCACAACTTGCGAGCTCACTTTTGGATGACAGTCTATTGCTACTACGCCGAAGACACCGTTGAAAGAAATATTCTCGATCTCGCCGCTCGTCAAGGACTTTCTTTATACACCAAGGAAAACTCTGCTGGGAGTCTCAACGTCTCGTCTTTCGCAAATGACAAACAGATTATTGACTCACCCTCCAAGAAAAACACGAAAGCTGGGAAGGGTGACTTTATATCTAAGTGAGTCGATGTTCCTCTGCTGGGCTCAAATACTAAGTTAAGTATTTCACCGTAGGGTCGACGACATGCTGGCAATTCTTTTCCCTCATATGTTCGAAGATGTGGAATATCTCCTACCTTCTGAAGATCTAGTCATGTCTGATGTGACGAATGTCCATGACGATGCTCAACAAGGAGGAAGCCGGACTACATGGAAAGGGAAAGGCAGAGCGATACAGGAGAATGCAGTAGCGGGACCGTCTAGATTACGGTGTTGAGGGAAGCCAGCCTTCTCCACACTTCATCGGTCGTGCTGGGTCCTTTTTGCTTGCTTGAACTATTTTATACGTATGTACTTGTATCTGACTTGCTTGCATAGAGCATATATTGCAGATGAACAGTCTTGAACCCGTGTCCACGGCACACCTACGGAGCTCATAGTAATTCCGAATGTAGTGCTAACACAAGCGAAATAGAATTAAGGTAGAGACGTCAACGTGTCAACGTTGGACCACGGATGATAAACAAGAAAGCATGTTAATAGCGACTTAATGATAGGCTCGTCATTGTACTTGGAAGCGAAGTAGAGGAGGATGAAGGCTAGTTTGATTGGAGAAGATACAGCCCCAGTTCATTCGAATCCAGAAAGAATCTCGTGCAGTGAGGACCATCCCCACATTCACTTTTTTACATTATATTTAGTCGGAGGTGATGGTCTTGCCATGTTCGTTCTATATTGTTCATTTTGATTCGTGAATGGTCGATGCATGTACGGATCATTGAATCCAATCAGAGAACCAATATCGTGCCTCCGAACAACGCCAGTATCGATATAATGGCACCGAAAGAGAAGCAAAAGCCGCAAGCTCCTAGCGCGCCATTACTAGAGCTCGAAGCTCCTAAAGTAGCAGCAGCAGGAGTGGAGTGATTCGAAGCGGCTGGGATACTCGGAGCAGCTACACTCACTGTAGCCGTGATAGCAAATGAAGATGGGGAACCTTCACTACCAGCGGAAACAGCGGGGGATGTTTGTGTATCTGTCTCGCTAGTGACAGCAGTGTCTGATTCGCTCGGAGACTCGGAAGAGGTGGGGGAGGAGGGAGTACTTATTGAAGTGACTAGAGTCGTAGAAGTAACGGATGAGCCGGGGACAGTGGTAAACGATGTTTCGAAAGACGTGGATACAGCTATCGAAGTCGCTGTGACAATGACTTCCGTCGGTGTAGTGGTTCTAATGTTCCCAAGAAGGTTAGATGAAATTCAATGAGCGAAAGATTGTTCCTCACGTATTCGGATTACCACTTGCTGAACTTTGAGCTTGAGAAACTGCGGCCGCAGATATCCCTTCGAAGCTCAAGGCAAGGAATGTGAGCGCAAACGCGAAAAGAGTGATCTGGGATTGGGAATAAAACATTTTCGGATAGCTTTTCTCGAGAAGCTGAATGGCGGAAAGAAAAAGCTTGGAAAAAGCTGCACAAAAATCTTAGAGAGAGACCGGAAAGGAGATCGGAAAGGAGAAGTAAGTGTTCAACGCTGAACGGGGAATAAATATATAGGCCTAAAACCCGGGAGGTGAGCAGCCCCAATGCGACCATCAACCTCAAGCTCCACAGGACAGCAATTACATGATTATACAGTATTCTGAGTGGGAACAGGAGTTGAACATGTGGAGTTAAAATCAGGTAAATATTGATGGAAATATTCAGTGTTCGGAACGGAGGAAAGGCGTATTGCTTCGGAGTGATACCATCCCACTATTATATTGCTGTTTGCAGAAATGAATTCCATCCGTCAATTTTTTCTCAGTGTTGTATATAAGCCATTAAGCTATGTATATGAGGGTGGGAGATAGAGAGGCGTATGGACTGTGGAAGGCGTTGGGCGTTGAACGCTGGGAAGGTGTTGAAATGGAGGTTAAAGTCAACATTGATTCATCATGGTACTGAGCTTTAGCACTAATAACGTAATGTTTCCCACACGATATCTCCGAGTTTGCCGAGAGTTGCATGCTCACTGTGGAGATGGATCCGGAACATGAGCGCGTCAACCCTTCTTTGATAGCCAACTCATAAAAGACGAATTCAGCATAGCAAGACTGTTACCTGTCCAGAACATAAACGATAGAACGTGTCATATGCACCATAGGAGCCCAAGCTCTCAAGATCTCAAGCTCAAGCTCAAGGTTGATACGATTGGCATTCTCTCTACAAGCCGGTGAGATTGGAGCATCATTAACACTGGTAGAAGGACTCACTCGTAGAGACAGATGATCCTTGGATGATACACACATCAGTGAACACAGATCGTGGCGCTACCGTGGAAGGTATAAGAAGGTCAACTACGCCAGTGGTACTTTACCGAGAACATATGACGAATTTCTTTTTTTACAAAGGACAGCCCCAAAAGCACTGGTATCGTTGAAGAGGGACACGATGCCGATAGCTCCTCATCCTACGCAGTCGAAACTCCTTCGGATATACTTCACAGAGAGATCACGACAATCTACAAAGGGCTCAACAAGGAGAAAGTCGGTTCCATAGAGATTCATAATTATCGTCACGACGTTGTGAACGTGAGGGGAACAAACATCTCCCTGACTACATCATTCACTGGGACATCCGGGTTCGTGACCGCATTTTCCCCCGTCTGCTCTTCCATTCGAGGTTGTAAACGTGAATATTTTCAGGGAGTTCACCGCTTCCGATGGTCAAGCGTATAAATGGGCTTGGAAGCAACCCGCAATCGAGGTGGGTTCAAAACTTTTCGAGCTTCTTCTCACATTATGTTCTCAAAGTGTATAAAGCTGCTCGCTCACGATGGCTCTGAAACCTTGGTTGCCCGCTATGACCGAGCGCATATCTTGGTATACCCTCAGGCATTGCATATTGTAGAAGAGGTCCTAGTAACACTGCTCTATATGCTGCAGACAACGAGGAGGGATGATATCCATGGACAAATCATTGCCACTGTGGGGGCTAACCGATAATCTGGCCCGGGAAGACGCGAGGATTAGGTGACAATATTCTCGGCTATTCCTGAACAGAAATTTCTACATAAGTAGTAATGTATTCTGTAGTTATTATTATGGGCATAGTTAAGGATTTTTTAAGCTAGTTCCTGCACAATCTTAATAACGTAGTAATGTTTCCCACACGATATCTCCGAGTTTGCTGATAAAGTGGAGTGACTGGGCAGAGTTGCATCTAGTTGCATGCTCACTGGAGATGGATTCTGGAACATTAGTGCGTCAACCCTTCTTTGACGGCCAACTCATAAAAGAGCACAGCAAGACTGCTACCTCCTATCCAGAACATGAACGATGGAACGTGTATCATGCACCATACTAAGGAGCTCAAACTCGAGGTTGATACGATTGGCATTCTCTCTACAAGACGGTGAGATTGGAGCATCATTAGCACTGGTGGAAGTACTCATTCGTAGAGACAGATGATCCTTGTATGATGCACACATCAGTGAACACAGATCGTGGCGCTACCTCAAGTCTCCACTAGTGGAAGGTATAAAAAGGTCAACTACGCCAGTGATAGTACTTTACCGAGACCGTATGACCAATTTCTTTTTTACAAAGGACAGCCCAAAAAGCACTGATATCGTTGAAGAGGGACACGATGCTGATAGCTCCTCATCCTATAGAGTCGAAACTCCTTCGGTTATACTTCACAGAGCGATCACGACAATCTACAAAGGGCTCAACAAGGAGAAAGTCGGTTCCATAGAGATTCATCATTATGGTCACGATGTTGTGAACGTGAGGGGAACAAATATTTCCCTGACTACATCATTCGCTGGGACTTCCGGGTTCGTAGTTTCACCCCGTCTACCCTTCCATTCGAGGGTGTAAACGTAACTCTTTCCAGGGAGTTCACCGCTTCCGATGGTCAAGCGTATAAATGGGCTTGGAAGCAACCCGCAATCGAGGTGGGTTCAAAACTTTACTTTTCGAACTTCTTCTCACTGTTATCAAACCCTTGTTTATACAGCTGCTCGCTCACGATGGCTCTGAAACCTTGGTTGCCCGCTATGATCGAGCGCATATCTTGGTATACCCTCAGGCATTGCATATTGTAGATGAGGTCCTAGTAACATTGCTCTATATGCTGCAGACAACAAAGAGGGATGATACCCATGGACAAACGGATATCGTTGCGTCAGGTGGGTTAGCTCAGCCAGGTTAGCTTACGCGTAGATTCTTTGCTTTTTTCCCTAGTACGAATTTATCTTCCTGAAGTAGACGCTTTTCTAAATGAAAATGAACGCTGTACGCATCGGAGAGAAATTCATTGAGTTCAGTAACAATGTTAAACGAATCTCCCACAGTATGTATGCGAATACTTCTTCCAGAATCTGGGAGGGTTTAGGAGGGATAACTTATCAGCGCATTGAAATCTCCTTTTTGGCTTCTGTAAGCTTGTGGGGACCTTCAAGACTACGGTTTTGAATGTCTGCTGCCTTGAACAGCTGCGTAGTAGAGTCGATGAGAATATGGCTTGGGCAAATAGTATCCTGAAACTCGATATTGACCGAACTGGGGCCATCCATCATACCGATATCATTTGGGAAGATATTGAGTGGCTGTTTAGACAGGCATTTTTCCATTACCGTGTTTAAGCGCGCCTACCTAGGGCTCAAAGTTGAAGGAAGTAGAGCTAGTGGCCCAGGGTTGAAAAACAGACAGGACATCTTTCCGAAAGTTTGGTTGCGAGTCATATCGCGTCGCTCAAAGTTGCAGTTTATGCTGTGCGACAAAACAAAAGACGATAATACTTAAAATGAAAGGCTGGAATGCTCGCGCTCACTGAACGTCACTGCCCCCCCGGTGGGAATGAGGAAGAACACCGTGAATCTTGGCATTGATGCAGCGGGCAAGGGACGATTTGTACAGTGAACGAGGAATGATTCTCTCTAGACCGCCTCACACGTCTTCACCGAATACGTGTCATCAGTATCCACATCTGGACTTTCTGGAGCAACTGAATCCCAACTGGAAACCCCTTTAACCCTATCCACAAAGCTCACTCCAATCCGCGGCATGTCGATGCTAACCCCGCTATCAGATGATGGTTTTTCAAATACCAAGGCTGAATCTGGTTGCTCGGAAAGTATACTGTTCATGTTGAATGATTTTTGTAAGGAGACAAGGATTACGGTCGATAAGTATATGCACTGGATCGCACACAAAGCAGTCAATACATCGTATAATAAACTGTCTTTCAACTACGCACCGATAATTGAGGGAGCACACATTCAAATATTTCGGCAGCAAAAGCTCCCATTATGGCAACACTACTGATCATGGACAATATCTTCAACGGTGGCAACTCAGTGTTAGGAACTGTTTGAAGACAAACTTCATAAAATTGAACTCACCCAATATAAACAGTAGATCATTCCAGATTCAGTGAGCAATACCAGGACACGGTTGACTGGCGATGTCCGGCGTTCCCCTGGCTGTCCAGAAGGATAAAGATGAGCAATTATTTGTGTGCGGAACTCCCTGCGTATTAGCTCAAGTCAGAACCCACTCAGCGAGTACAAACAACTTGAATATATCAACCAGAATTTGGCTCCAACCAGCAGCGTGGCAACCACGTTTGTAAACAAGAGTGGAACATAGTAGGTGAGGTTGGATATAGAGACGGTCAAAGATGCTGATCTACTTCTCAGGCTAATGGCAAGAGTGGTCACAATCGCCGCTTTAAACGATGGAATTCAGTTTGATAGCTCGTTTGTACGAAATCAAAGAATAGATACATACTGATACTGCCCAGCATACAAAATACAATGACTCCTCGGGCTTGTTTGTTTCGCGGGTACAAAACCCAGGCTCTCCAGCATACTATTCCATCGCTCAAAAGAAACTAGGTTGATCATATAAGAAGCAGTATAGAAGATTAGACAACCATGCTCACATTAATCCTGGTAAATATATCAAGGCAAAAGTATTGCGCTCCCCGCGCAACCGGGATCGGTGGTGGGGGAGGTCCACCAAGACTTTTGATCTCGGCAATGAACCTCAGGATGTAAATAGCTTCAGACACGCTGCTTCCAATGTACATGCAAAATATAACGACCAGGAGCACTTGACGAGGCCTTGACGCAATTATGCCTCGAGTTCTAGAAATATGCAATCAATGATGTACGGGGGCCTGTAGGTAGATAGGGCTGACATGAGCGTGTACATTGTCAGGAACACCAGCGCTGTATTGATACCTGCGAGCAAAAATATCAGTACATCGAACGACACCATACTAGACCATTAACATCGACGCACCCCACACACCCATTCCGATTGCAGCTTCGATGATATTCTCTTGAAGTGCTGTTTGGTCCATAGGGCTGACTGTGACTAATATCATTTTGTTGTATGGGAAGAAGTCTGGAGCTGAGTTGGGAAACGAAAACGATAGGAGCAACTTGCCGTTTATATATTCCGTATGCAGCACTGTGTGAGAATTTTGCAGATAACACAGAGGCGAAACAGTTAATCTGTCAAATGTTGACTCAAAAATATGATACAAATGATACAAATGATTCAAACTTTGGCCAAAATTTCAGCCTTGGGGGTTCTGCACTGGATGCCGCTTCCGGCATTTTCCGGCACTGTGCAGCTGTGGAGTGCCGGACAGCGGCTCTGGTAACCGTGGAATACCATCATGAAATTGATTATATGCGCTGCTGCCTGCTGTTGGCCGTTACACTTGTTGAAATGTTCAACTGCCAACTGTTAACATGAATCCATGTGGAAGATCCATCCACTGTCCCAAAACAGCTGATAATTCTCTATGTTCTCAGGATACAGTGACTCCTCTAGTACTTGGCCCTGATTTCTTTCTATCTACTTTGAAAGTACCAAGGACGTACACACATCTGTAGGGATCGGGGGGAGACTACCAAGAACGCTGCCAGGAGCCGACCGTTGTTGCCAGCGCATATGGGGAACGCCCCAGTAAGTTGAGAGCAGGTCTTCCCTCGCATAATACCTTTATTTTGAGTGGTCCCATCGTCATTATGATTTAATAAAATATAGTATTGTGATTGCCCTTCTTTGGCGGCCTGTATTTCCCTTCGTTGCGGCACTTTGACTGTACTTAAGTCACTGGGTGTTCAATGGCAACTGGCTCGAGCCTATTTTTCGTTGCTTTTTGGGAGACTCTCGTGATTGAGGCCAAAATCAATAACATTCGTCTTCTTATACATCTACAAAGTAGGTGGTCGGGATTCTCGAGACTAGTCTTCTTAGGATAGAGATGACTCGTAAACTTGTAAACCATACTCCTCATCCAATTCAATTTGTAGACTAGTTTTCAACAAGCTGAGTTAGTGGCAGTAAGAAGAGCAAGCTTCCAGGGAAGTGCGTTGTAGTCTCCGGATGCAGAAGGCGAGATACCCTGGTAGAGGTAACGCATGTTGCATGGGCTAATTGTCATGGTCTGATCAACATTGGTGCGGATCATCTCTCCATGACTGATATCATCGGTCCATGGAGTACCACTGAATGCGACATTAGCGGCGCCTGCAAACGGATTGGTCATCGTGGCCGCGTAGGGGGACCACGAGCCCGTGAGACTAGTCGAGGTCCATGAGCGGAAGTACCTACGCCCATTGGTACCGATACACTCAACGACGAGTAAATACTCGGTCCCGATAAAGTACACGTTGGACGCCTCGAACAGGTTGTCTGGGTTAGAGTCGGAGAGTGCAATGACAGGTTGGCTCATCCCGTTGGGGAAGTTACTGAGGGATGTGTCAGAGCGGTAGAGGTGACCGTTGTCGTCCTCGGAGAAGAGATGACAATTTACAGAGTCGCAGATGACCCACATGTCCACCCAGAACCCGGCACCAATGTTTTTACTAACAATGGAAGGCTCGGAGGAGTAGAAATGCTGGGGCGCGGTCCAGCCGGCGGGGTTGGTAATATCCGAGTTAGTGGAGTAGGCAGCGTTTCCGTCCTGGTAGATAAGGTACCACTTGTTCTGCGGGGCAAAGAAAAAGACCTGAGGGGCGGCACGGTAACCAACTCCGATGGGGGTTGCGTCAAGGTAGTGGAAGGTGGAGGCCTCGGCTTGATTAAAGTCTGTGAAGGTGAAGTAGACGAGATTGTAGCCTGCATCTACAGCTGTACTGGCAAAGACATGATATGCGCCCTCATAGAATATAATGGACGGATCCTTCAAAGCGGCGAGATTGTGAGAATCGGCATGAGGTGAGATGAGCGGGCCACTGGAGCTCCATGTGAAGGTGGCAGGGAGTTTGGAGGGGGTGGAACCGCCAGCAGAGGATGTACTGGTGGGTTTGGTGCTAGTGGGGGATACAATTGGTGTGGTTGATGCCTCGAGACATTGGGAATAGTAAGCTGCCGGCATGTAAGCACTTTTTACTACCGTAGTCAAAAGCTACTTCGTCCTTACCGTTCGAAACAGTGCAGACACCCTGGGCGCAGGTAGTTGGGCCGCTAACACAAGTGTCTAGAGTTAATAGCTTCACGAATGTCGAGATGGAACTCACGTCCAGCCTATCTGGAAGAAGATCAAACGATCAGCACAAGGATAAACCAAAGAAATTACTTACACCACCACATTGGCCGAAGAGAGGCGAACCTGTCTGAGCAAAAACTACAGAGGCACTCGCTGTAAGAAGCACAAGAGACTTGAGCATTGTTAAAAGTGCGCAATGTGGGCTGACCGATGAAGTGGCATAGTGCCAGATTTTATACTTGCATTAACAGAGAAAAGTCTTGGAAAAGTCGGATCCGATGAGTATCCTTCCTCCAAAAAACCTCCAGGATTGGGATAATCCAGGTCGCACAGGATGATAGCATTCAAGATCCCGTCGTCCCCTGACTTCAACTCGGCAATTCATTGAGAGTCAGAAGCCAGGTAGTTCTGAGCCAGTTATTCCGAAATACTTTACAAGTGGATGAGCTAGGTGCCCAGCGTGAGAATTAGCACTGAGCCTATACTATCATCGACTCATCGTCTACGTACCTATCGATATCATAAATCTAGTTTTTCAAACCTTCAACCTACCGACTCCTCAGAATCACTTAGACGGTCCGGGTGGGCCTTTGCCGCGTGTTTTTGAGTACCTACATAGTACACGGGTGAAGCCACAGCCAAACTCGATATTGGACACTTATTCCCTACAATTTCTACAGCCAAAAATTCAGCCCATTAACTAAGGAGGCGGGACCGGAGGCTTTCACGGCCTGACCTCGGAGCGTCGGCTTAGTCTCGGGCTCCATCCCTATAGACTATCGGTAAATCTTGTCGTGAATGTAGCGAGAAGGCTTGCGAGAAGGCTTAGTAGCGCCGACGGCAGCCTGGCTCCAGAGTCTCCAGATTCTCCAGATACCTCTGTTGCCATTCTCCGAAAGTTGTGGGCGCGATGTCGATGAGATGTAGTACCTGTTGCTTTTCCGACGATACAAAGAGCGTCAATACAGCGTAATTGCGTTTTGATTTTACTGGTGGTCAACATAATGATTAATCAGGACCAAGTCAGGACTTAAATCCCTTCAACGTTGCGGGGTATCAAGCTCAACGCAGATGTTCTTGGACATACCGTCACATACGGAGAACAGCATGTCGTCTTAGCTTTACGTTTTTTGAGCTTGATACATGTGTGTTGTCCCCTGCTTGTTGAATCGCATCAGTTCCTTGCGAGTAGCTTTAAATTAATAGTGCGACGTCCCACCCACCGAATGAGCACCATTGACGCCATTAAAGTCGTCTTCTATATTTGATCTTCCTTTCACATTTGCTTGTCTGCTGAAACATCTTTGCAATCAGTAAACTTGAAGATACAAGTTCATACGTATGATTACTCCCCAGCTCCAAGAATGCTAGCATTTGCTGTTAGGATCTTGTTGAGCTCGTCCCTCTTCTCACACTTCTTAAACGCAAAACTCTCCGCCAAATCCGCGATTTCCTTCTCCGACAAGCCAATAAACATCTCTGCCCATTCCTTCACTAAAAACTCGGCAACCAATATCGTTCTTGATATCCGGGTCACTCGATTTTCCAGACTCCAAATAGGTGGGTAGAGCTTCCGGTTCGTTTCAGAAACCTCATCTTTGAGTAGATTGATTATAGGATAATAGATGTGCTTGACATGTTTATCATCTGCACCCCATGCATCGACAGCAAGTCGGTGCTTTTTGAGGAGAAATTCTCGGAATCGTTTCATGTATGGTGTTTCTTGCGAGACATAGACCATTCCCTGGAAACCGATATCCTTGTACAGCCAGATGGACCAGCTGAGGCAGTCCTAAGCAGTGATTTGAGATTAGCGTATGAATAAGAGTAGCAAATCTGAACACTGACCTTCCGATATATTTCAAGCTGGTCTTTCAGAACGGAATACCGCCTTCGGTTCATTTCTTCCGTCATCTCACCATCGTACTCTATCCTGCAATATACAGGCCCCCATTCACCATTCCAAACACACAATCCTCTATCATCCATCCATTTTCTTTTTCGTTCATAAGCAGCTTTCATCTTCGCCTTCTGCTCGACACTGCCCTCATAGACTTCAGGAGAATTGGGGAATCCAAATGTTGAGTAATCGTGAATGGCGAAGGCGATGTTAGAGCCCCATCGAGTAGCTGAATCATCCGGAAACTTTGTAAAGTCTGTAGCAAAAGTGTTTCCATCAAGGAAAAGGATATGATTTGAATCCACTGAATGAACGGCGGCACAAGTCCTATCGTAAAGGTTGATAAGACCAGTGTGATTGGGGTGAGGATCAGCGGGCTCGTTCATGAGCTGTTAACAGGTAAGCAAAATCTTGAAACACGATGTGAGACGATCAAACATTATATCCTGCAATCCAAACATTATCCTTGTAATGCTGGGCAATCTGCTCCCAGAGCCAGACGAACCGGTCTTGAAAGTCTTTGTGTTTCCAGAAATTGCCGAAATGGGTACCAGCGTCAGCATGCCATCCACCGCTCTGGCTGTCAGGCAGTGAGAACTTTTGCAAACGCTGACTAGATGCGAAAACTCACCCTCCAGGTGCTGAATGTACATCGATTATCGTGTATATACCTTCCGCGGCACAAAGCGAAACTGCTCGATCAAGATGCTTGAAAGCGTCCATTTTTAGAACGCGAGGATTCATATCATCTACAAGGAAGGACTAGGTAAAATCCCAGATGAAACTGGAAGAACATTCATTACTAGCCTTCGAAATGGTGATAGTTGACGGCAATTCGAACGCAGTTTAAACCTAGAGATTTGAAGAATTTGGCATCTGCTTCAGCGAAAAAGTTATCCAAGAACTACCAGGTAAAGGGCAAAGTTAACACGCTGGTGACTCAGAGCAGAGAGACATACATACTTTCTCAAAGAACAAAGCTGCCTTTTCGGCGCCAATAGCTTCAGCAAGAGCATCTCGAATATGGAATTCGCATCCGGGAAACCCTGAGCAGGGAATATATCAGATGTTGCTTGAAGGATGTCCTGGAGGGACTACGCGCCTGAGATAAAGTTCTCCATCCTATCCAAGTCACAATTACTTCTTCTTAAGTCGTTTGGTGTGAGTCAAACGCAAGACGTACATCATCCATCCTCCCAATCCCGCACCAAGCAGTACTACCGGTTTTCCAGTTCTAGCGTCAGCGAATTGTGTCCCAGATACCTTGAGATACGACATAGCTGGCAGTAAGTCAGGAGGCCTGATGATCTGGATTTGCGGCCCGAGAATCAGAAATTATGTAATCGCTGAAATTGTTGTTGAGGAAAGAGCAGCCGTATAGCATTACTTCGACTCCAATGTTACAAGGTTTGCTTTTGGGAGACAAGAAAGAATCTGAAAAGTGAAGCTAGTGAAGACGTCGCTGCCAAAGCCTAATACATAAATGATTGACTCATGTTGCCATTGTGGCGACGGCGTCAACGTTCCATTTATAGTAATCCAAGTAGACTGAAGTAGAGATAAGGCAAGTACTAGCATACGATACGGGTGCCAAGAAGATATAATAAAAATCTAAGCTTGTGAACCCAGACGCAGTAGTAAACATACGCATAGGCTCGTAGCTTTCATAAGGAGAAACGGAAGGAAGGAGAAATGGAAGGAAGAAGGTAAAGTATGTTTGCGAATGAAATTGGCGCGCACAAAGTCCAGAAGGCGTGGAACAGTGTCAGCCAATTCCAGTACACAAGGTGAGACAGGCCGGCCTACATCAGCTGTAAGGAAGCATGAGGATAAGACCCGAACACACCAAGCGTGCAGGGATAGAAAGGGGAATGGAGGGTGGGGCATTAAAAACCATAAGATATGATTGAGAAGACTACAAAGAGTCTGAGCGAAGGAAAGAGGACCGTAGCAACCTACGGCATGAGTGCAGCAACGAGAGAGATAAACTCTCTCAAGCGCACGCGTCACTGCGCTTATTCTACCGCACCGTGCGGACCGAACAAGTGAGTGACTCCGTGTCTTCTGCTGGCCGTGGCTTGCCTTATCTTACACTAAGGCTAGCCGTACACAAGTGTATGTAGCTTCAGCTGGCAATAAAGATCTTTCATGGGTGGTCAATCTTCGAGTAAAAAACATTCTTTCCATTTAGAGACGAAGGAAGATAATTCGCTGCCTATAGTCTGAAAACGATAAGCTTGGTGCGAGTTATTTTATGTGTTCACTAGAACTTTTGATCATGTTTAAAGCCTGGTCAAGTTTTTTGAAATAATTGAACGAACGAATGTAATTGTATATACAGTATGGGTCATGAAATGCAAATGCAGAGACGGTGAGTAGTAAGCAACGCGGTGGCAATGATAGTAGAGCGTCGCGAGAAAATATACATAGAAAGAGAAATAAATGAAATGCTAGTAACCGATGTAACTTTCATGCGAGATAAAGAAAATCCGAGAGAATTCAGAATCAAAACTCACAGCATGGTAAACAATGATAATCATGATGTTGATATCCAGCGAACAAGAGCAAAACGTTTCCGGGAACTCCAAGCAACCACCATTCCCAACATCTGGGCGTCCTCACTGCCTCGCTCCATCCCAGCTCGCCCTTTTCCTCTTATTCCTTTCACTCCTCTCGACCCCTCCGTTATTCCTCCGAGTCAGCATCAAATCCTGAGGACACACACTCGAACTCGAACCCATACCCATCACATTGGCCGCACCCGTGCTCTGTCCTCGTTGATGATGCCCTTGTTGACCCGCACGACCTGGATGATGGCTGGTCCTCAAATGTTGCATCGAATGAGTATGAGAAAGTGAATGAGATCTTGCAGGTAAAGAAGGCGCCTGAACCGGAGGAGCAACAGCAGCTTTAACATTGGTACTTCCTCCAAATCCACCTCCTTCCATCATCCGTCTCCCAGCCAACGTAAAGTTGTGTGCATTACCTGCTGGCGGCGACCTCGAACTTTGCGCCAAATCCAACGCTTGTCTCGATGCTGCTTCTGCCGAAGAGTCCCACATCGCTGGCATCCCATAATGCAGGTCCAAGAATGGAAGGTTGTACTGGTTCTCACTCTGCGAGGCAAGGAATAGGGAAGCGAAAGTTGGGGGGTTCGGTAGCGGAATCTGGGCAGCAGCGGCAGGAGTTGATAAAGCGCCTACTCCTGCCGGAGGACTAGCCGGGTTGGATTGGGGTTGCAAAGACGCCGAATCATCCATACTGGTATCCGGCTCAGATTGATAACTCAGTGATGGCGACGACAGTGGTGGTGGCGAAATCCTCATCATTTCCGGCTGGGAGTTTGTGTGGACCTGTGCTGGTCTTGAACTATCCAGGCCTACGCGGTCCACAGGAGGGACGGAAATGGATCTTCCATGAGAAGACGAAGAAGAATACGATCCTACTGTCCCTGCCCTAGCACTTTTTCTAAGCCCTCTCAGATGCCTTGGTTTCGTCAATGGTGTAGCTGGAGGCGTTAAGTGCTGTTCGTCATCTGAAGGACAATCATACGAAAAGTTTTCTTCTCTGCCGCCTCCGTTTGCAAAAGAGCGGCGGACATCCACATCATCCTCGTCATCGAGGTCCTTCAAGTCAACATGAACCAGATCCTCGAATGTGAGTGTTTTGTGCAGCCGAGATTCGGACATGACAGACTGAGACCTGTGATTTCGACGACGAATAGTGTCTCGTTGAGAGCGATGATGATGCTGTGACTCCAGAGTCTCCTTCTGCGCTTCGGGAGGCGAAGGCGACATGTCCATGATCCCAACATCGTGGTCCATACCACCAGAGGAAGAATCTGCCTGGCTGGGATCGTCTGATGTGATACCCGTAAGTTCAAATTCGTCAATTCCCGGCAATGAAGACAACACTGGAGTCTGCGCATGAAGCTGCAGGGGATGGATGCCCGAGTTTTGAGGTATTCCAGTACCAGATCCGGTTCCTGGCATGACGCCCATTCCCGATAGGCCGAGCCCAAGTCCATGTTGATCATGAGCAAACGGCTGCACAGGCTGATGCGTTCTTGAACTGAAGATCAAGTCTCCCGCGTAGTCCGAGTGATGAGTGAATCCTCTTCCACCAGGAGCGACCGAACCCATACCTCCGTCCATGGACATACTGCCACTCATTAACCCGCCGCCTATTCCACCCCATTCATCTGACAATGCGGACCGGGAATCGTAGTCGTCGGTTAAGCCAAGGTCAGACGAGAAGGACATGTTATCGTAAGGGTTGAACGAGGGAGAAGAAAACGAATGCGAGTGAGAGTACAAGTTGTGGGAGTTCGATGCGGTTGGAGGGACAAGGTCGTACCGGTCGAATACCCCATGTCCATTATGCTCACTAGAATCGTTGTTACCCGCAAACGAAAGATTATGGTTATGCATAGGATTGAATAAATCAGAGTTGAGAGAGTTGAGCGTCTGCAGAGAAAACCCGGGGGGCGAGTTGAAGGTGGAGAAGGGCGAAGATGGAGATAGATTACCACCTCCGTCGAGGTTGTTGTTGCCCGGAGTGCTGCTATCCAGTCTCGGATTCGATGAGAACCAATCCTGGGTTCCCCAGGCTGACTTTCCTATCATCATAGTCGCCATTCCGGTGTTGACATTCCCAGTATCGCCATAACCGTACTCTCCGAAAGAAGTATCCATCATATCACCCGAATTATCAACTTCATCGTCTGTGGCAGCTGTCGACGACGTTACGGGTGAAGAAGAAAACGAGGATGAAGGTTTTTGTGACCAAGTGAGGGCAGACGGAGCATGCGAGTTGCTAGCGGATCGTGTCATGCGTGTCGGTTTAGCTACCTCTTCATCCCCAGAGCTGTCTTCATCCTCGGAAGGAGCATTACTCTGTGGTACACTTTTAGTTCCGCCGCGGAAGATACCTTGAGAAGTGTTTCGTCTGCGACGGCGAGTCTGCATTCGGACAGGGCCAGTGGTGGACATTGCCAACTGATCATCCGTAACTGCACGACTGGGCAACTTCCTCGGCGAAGTAGCTGGTGTATTCGGTCCTGAAGTGAACACAGGCGTTGTGGCTGATGTAGTTTTCTTCTTCACCGCTGTCCGAGGCTTGTATCCTGCAGCCTGATACAGCTCGGGAAATGCATTACGAAACCGGTCTCGCAAATCCGTGGAACGGCGGTTCTGTTCTTGGAAGATTGGGTCTTTGACAATGGTCGCCCAGACTGTACCATGTTTCTCGTAGCCAGCTTTGAGTGCCCTGTCCTCTTCTTCCGTGAACGGTCTGCGCTTCTTGGATCGTGTTTTTTCGAAAAGTGAGGAGCCATCCGGAAGCGTAGAGCGAATCTTTGTGGAAAGATGTGTACGGGCGTTGGGATAATGTTGTTTGTAGGCGTCTGGAAAGTATGTGCGGAATCTAAAAGGGATTTTTAGCGTTAAATGAAGAACCGAGATATGATACGAACCGGTCTTTCAAGTCTACGGGTGACCTATTATCAAATGTCAATGTGGGATCGCTGAGAATAGTCTTCCAGTTTCCAACTCCGTGCTAAATATGAGGTTAGATATACGTCAATATTCGTTTGGTTCATACACGCGCACCTTGTTGCAGCCGTCGACGAGCATCTGAGTCTCCTCCGGAGACCATTTTTTCCTAAGTTTCCTTTCCTGCCATTCATCTTCTCCTTCGACGACGACTTTTCGCAACTTTGCCTTTTTCTCCTCGAGTTCCAGGCCAGTATCGTCGCGAAAACTCCATGAGCTAGCTGGTACAACTGGTGGTGAAGATGGCAGAGCAAGCGATACTCTTCTTTGCTTAGATGATCCAGCAACACTGGTAGCGGCAGAAGACGAAGTAGACGGAAGAAAGGGAGCTTTAAAGGAAAAAGTTTCGGCTGAAGGTGCTTTGAATTTGGGCAAAGGGGAAGACGTCGAATCCAGCGTGACCGCCGTCGCCGTCGTAGTCATTATTTTTTTCCGATTGACAAAGTCCGAGCCAGCTGCAAACTTTGATAACAAGTTGCCAAATGCTACAAAGAGATCGAAAGATGCTGGTTGGTTGAAAGACAGAAAACTGGGTAAAGGGTGTCGTATATCTTTAAGCACCCGGCAACCACGTTGTTCTGGTACAAGTAACAGAAATAGACTTAATGGCCAAAACATCTCACACTATTGATCTCACCTTCGTATGTCTTACCGCCATAAACTGTACAGTTTTACACAGCGGTGGCTTCGTTACTCACAGCGGACAAATGAGCAGACATTTATTTCTACTTGCCCCTGCGCCTCATGTATACATCGTGTTTATATGCCTGTAATTACATAGGGCCATTTTGGAGCATCTATCACAGGAAGAAGTTTTACGTCGTGGAGCATGCTAGCTGGTAGCTTTTGAAGAGGAACATTGGCATTACTTATATGAAAGGAGCTCGAAGAAACTATCCGCGAACGAAACGAATAGCCGCAGCCAAGATGCTTCCATAAATAACGGGCGGCGGAAGTACACCCATTACCATAGGTGGTCACAGCCTCCCAAACAGGCTGGAGCGACGAGGCTGGAGCACTGATCGACTCGGAGGACGGTCAACAACAGAACCTCTTATAACCCTTGATCGATGATCATTGGGGCCGCAAAGAGCTCAATCTCGCTTGACAAGGTTTTGTCTCGGTAGCGGACCCGCCTGTTAGAATTCAGTTAAATAAAAAACCACCACAGCACGTTTACGATGAAGTGGAGTCTGGGCAAGCTGCAACAAATTCAGTCTTGCTGCATGAAAGCCCACTCAATTAGTATCGACTTGACCAACACCAGAGTTGCCCGTACACCGTCATCCTCCGTAGGATATTCTCCACGTCGCTGGGTCTTTCTTACTTACCTACTCTCCTCCACCGCCTCAGCTTGATCCCAAGCCACTTGGCACTGTCCATGTATTCGGATCCCTGGTCCCATTGAGATCCTCACACTGTGATTCGACCAAGCTACCGAGTTCTACATGGAGTCGAAGGACCTCGTTGAACCAATCCCATCTCAGGATTCAGAAAAGGAGTTGGCTCCACTTGCTCGCCGGAAACTTATACATAAAGAGAAATGATGCGGGCCCGAAGAAGAGAAGCTGCCTCCGAGTCACAGAAGGTAGGATAGTCTATAAGATGTATACATCCAATGCAGGGCTCTGTATGTCGTCAAAGAGCTGAAGCGCTGATCTCGCCGGGATGTACTCTAGTACCCTTGCGTGAGTTGATTTCGGACTTGGATTGAGAGTCCGAGGTTTAAACGTTTATACCCAAGGATCCGCAAAGCATTATTGAGTTGCGTTGTCTTCGAGGCAGGCTGATACGAGATATTAGGGTATGCAAGGGTCAGATGGGTCCAAAACTGTCCAAAGACATACCTAGCGAACCATCGCCATCTGCGCAGCCAGACGCTTCGCCATAAGTATAGGATAGTACAGTACATCCGCGAGATTCAGATCTAAGATACAGGTTATAGTCCCTTTGGTGAGTGAATACATCGAAGATTGGGACTATTTTGGTTGTCGTTGTTGTTGCCTTCACCGTTTTCAAATTTCATTCGACGGTGGCTGCACGCAGATGTTTCTCCAGCGCTAGAATGTTCTTGTTTTAAGGCATAGATGTTGTTAAATTGGCTGATTTATGTATGACTCTAAAATCGGACGCTGAGCTGCATGATAGTCACCAGGCTACTATTTGTGGTCCTGCCAGTGAAAGTGTAGGTTTTGTCGGCCCGGATCAGACGGAAACAAAAAGCGGACAAGGCTGCACCTCGAAAATTCATTCCAGTTCAGATACTGGATATATACCAAAATATAGAAATAGTAATAATGATTTATTTATTTAAATAAACGAGTACTTGAGTGCCCATTAAATATTACGAATACTGAACACTTCCGATGTCCTACCACAGTAGAACGCCAGAATCCGAGTATCGGGCTGTTCATTCCAAAGCCTCAGGGAGCGAGGATAACAACCCCCGCATAAAAAGAACACCGACGCCAATCTGTAAGAGCCGCGCATACATGGGAATTCCAGGGTTGGGCCCTCCGTACGCCCATAAGACTGCATGCGAGAGAAGTTTGAATCAGGTGGAATGTACCCCCCATAATGGTCTCTCTGATAATTAGCAGCGAAGGAGCCTACATATATGATAGAACATTAGAAATTTGTATCCAAGGTCACCGAAGAAGTGAAAAGCCAATCACCTTTCCTGATGCCCGTATCATTCCCAAATCCGAGTATCCACAATGGGATTGAAAGAATGGTCCTACAGATTCTGAACGGCATCCAAATAATCACTTTACAGAGCCTGAATGGCCAAGTTAAGATTGTCGGATTATAGATGAGGAATAAACAGCCAGCACTATGAATGAACGGGTGATTTTTAGCTAGGAGGACGCGTTAGTGGCAACGCTTTTTGACAATCGAGGACAGAGACTTACCAAGTTGATCATTGAAGTCGAGGAATCCCTCCAGGACCTCTGCATCGGATGGGCCGTTGAGTGTAGAGTCGTCGAGGACAGCAGACATCGAGATATTGGCGGGGAAAAGAGGGACTAAACTCCTTCGAAGGCACGTGTTGACTAAAATAAAGTTCTACCCATGGTTGAATGAGTGTAGTAGTTCCGCCATAAAGACGCTAATGCGGCTGGTGCATAAGGTACGAAGGTACGAAGGAAAACAAACTGCCTCCGAGTTTCAGAGTCCTCGTAAAGTGCATGCTATGTTACATATGATTATGATTATTTATCTCGACCGACTCTGTTATTGGTTGGAGTTGAACCTTCCTTCCATCCATCTCGAGCCTAGGGGCCAAGTCCATCCTCCACGGGGTGCGTGTATAGGTATATACATTACGAGATCGAGGATAGTAAACTCGGAAGACAATCATGCCAGAAAGAACGGGCTTGATGCTACAACTCCGATGCATCTTCCACACTTCAGTGAGATTTTCCGGCCGCTATACCGTACCTTGTTATGCAAGATATTATTTTAAGCCATATCACATATGGACTTGGCTTTTTTTCGAACATCGTCGCTACTCTCATCGAGGTATTTTCCTTGGTTGGAAGAGCCATTATCCATACTTTTGCCTATGTCCCGCATTTCATGCTGTTCCACATCAACGAATACTTCGGGAGTAATGGTAGCAACATGGCCTTCAGTCTTGGAAAAAATTCAGTGAAAGGTGGCCCTCAAAGATCTCTAGGATGATTCGTACCTTCGTACTGAAAAGTGCAAACATCCCCGTAAATGGAGAGTGGCCGCTAGTGCTGTTGAAGGCCCATCTATCTTTTTCCCTGAGACTTGATCTAGAGTTGAGACTGCTCAGGAGCGAGACAGAGTACAACTTGCCGAGGGCAAGGTTGAAGATTAAATGTCTGGGTGGAATAAGAATCCCAACGAAGAAAAAAAAAGCGTTCACTTACGTTCCATCGGGCTAGCAAATTTTGATTTAAATCTTCACAAAGCGGCGAAAATTATGCCTACTTACGATGATAAGATATAGAATCAGATCGGTAATGGAACATATGGTAGTTAGCATACCAGTCTGGACGGTCACTGGAGTGAAAGTTCAATTAATACTTACGTCGATTGCAAAGAAAAGAAATATGCTCACGAAGAATGATTCTATTGACGAGTTGGTCTGAGGCCTTGAACCCAGACTTGTGTCGTCTCTGGATATTCCGAATATCAGACCAGGCAGAAATAACCCCACGCAGAAACTCGTACCCTAAACTTGAGATTGGTATGCCAAAAATAATCGTAAGCCTGCCGTGTCACTCACAGGTGCAGAACAAGAACAAGGGTAATAAAAATATCAGCGACGCTGTCAGTAAGTAGCCAGACAATGACCCAGGGCTTCATAGGGACTTCAACGTTAAAACAGACGCCATAATATTTAAAACGTACGCACTTTGAATGCAACGAAATCAACAAAGTCGGGATGGAATTTGATATTCACGGTCGATCCTATACTACCGACTGGAAGATAGATTAGATATTGGGGTGTAGTAGTTGAAGAAGTACTAGAAACTCACCGACTCCGGCCAGACTCAGAAGCAAGATGGGAATGGTCATCCAGTAGCTTTTTGTGAGGATTCGCGCGCGCCAAGTAAAGAATAACTGAACGCAAAACTGCATATCCAAGGTACATCAGTTGAAAGCAACCGGTTCGATGTGAAAAAAACCATATGTACAGCAATAATTCCCTACGAAAGTGGTCAGAGCAGAGCTACTACGTTGGTTCAAAATCACCCACTGTCAGGGCGGCATCTAGAGTGATAGAAAGCACTAGTAGGCATAACGATAGGTGAAACTACACGTATGAGTCGTACCAATTGCAAACACTAGGATATATCAGTAAGGATGATAGATCGGTTAATGCAATGTTATATCCTTACCCCAGTTCGCTCGGGAAAGGAAATCAGGATCATCTGGTACCTGATCGTCAGCAGATTAAATGACAGAAAGCTTGGTAAAAGCCGACCAAAATGGTAGATCAACGAGTCATAGAGATATTCTGCCAGAAAGACCGAGTGGCTGAGGTTTATCAAGAATAAGATATAGACCTATAGTTCGATGTCATCATAATACAGCATCGTCCGAGTAAGATTTGACTCACTAAAAGCTTCATCCATAGCTTATCCCTATGGCAGAATGGGTTAGAACCGCGTCGAAAAGAATATCATCGCGTAATGAGCCTCCGATTCACTTTTTGAACGTGGTCATGTAAAGGTGTGTCTGAGATATTAGAATCCCAAGTAGAGTCAGATTGAATATAAACCCAATAAACATGGGCCCATGACTAAAGCAAGGGGTGTTAGTAGAATCAAAACACAAAAATAAGGAAATTTACGCGACGGTGGCAGCGTTGGTCTCCATGATGGGGTAGCGATAGAACTTAAGGAGCGAAGGAAGCTCTCTCTCGGTATCTGCTTTATATCGCACTATCTACTTTATATCGCACACTCGGAAGTTTACATGTACCTTTGGGCCATCCATCACGGCACTTATGTGAGCTACAATGGAGATGAATTCCTGCATTTACCTGGTACTCCGATGGTCATGGGCGGAATCTTCAACTTCTTGGAAATGAATAGTTGGACAGTCAGTCATGCGGTGGGTATACGGCACCAACAAAACCGGGTTGTGAGCTGGACAGCAGAGATAGACAGTATAGCAGCCATAGCCGTAATAGCAAGGTCCAGCGCTGTAGATTGAATTGGCGCTCATAGCCGTGCTGTGGAATTTGTACTCCGCAACAACTCCACAACAACATCTGGTTGTATTTGTTCGATGTGTGAAAAAGGATGAAATCATGGAAAGGATGTCCGGGATGCAAAAGATAGCTAACTGGGTGCAATAAAATGACATCAAGTACTCAAGCACTTTGGTCGCTGCTTTTAATGCTAACCTTACCACTGGCAGTGTCCATTTCCCAGGTGTAACATGTAACTTTTTCTCCAGCGCCTTGTGTTAATAACTGATAGGATCTGGCCAGGAATTTTGTTATCGATACAGGAAGAAAAGCGTCCGGTCTGCGCTGTACAAAGAGATGGAAGATGCGATAAAGTGGACACTGTCATTCTTGTCATTCTTGTCAGCTCTTTGAAATGACGCTGTCGAGGATGATGGTTATCACGATGGCTTACCACAATTCACAATCCTTTACTTACCTTCAGAAGTTGACTCCCTATATA
Organism: Rhodocollybia butyracea; assembly: GCA_015501585.1. Classification (NCBI taxonomy): domain Eukaryota; kingdom Fungi; phylum Basidiomycota; class Agaricomycetes; order Agaricales; family Omphalotaceae; genus Rhodocollybia; species Rhodocollybia butyracea. Next base: position 158,892 of record JADNRY010000113.1, read on the forward strand.
CCCAAACTTTTTTCTTCACAATTATGTGTTGCTCTCAAACGATGCGCGTGCTCATTCACTTGAGCGTACCGATAAGCTTCAGCCCCGAGTGCAATGCAAACGAGGAACCTCCATGATTTTGTCGCGGTCGATGGAGGTTGACCTATACATTCCTCTCTCTACTACGAACACGCGTACACGTACTAGCTTCGCATTTACTCCTGCTGTATCTCTCTCATCTCATGCACTGGTCAATACCTCCGGCGTGATCCTCTTCTCAACTGCATTTAGTTTGTTTACCCATGCATCCAAACGTTGCGATAGAACACCAATCTGTGCTCGAGAAAGAACTCGGGGCTGAACCCAGGTGATCTGAGCTTTTTGGTCGACTTGGTCCATTGAGCCACGGATGAGTTTTAAGCTGTGAAAAACAGACTAGTTAGCATTTTATTGACCAAATCAAAAGAGTAACAAAGGGCGACGGACGAAAGAAGCACGTAACACAAGAAAAATGTGTTTACCTCAGAGCCTTCATAACCAAGTGTTCCACCTCATCAACAGGCAATCGCGTCTCAGTTGCGATCGTCTCGAAACTCATCGTACGGTTGTCTGCGCTTCGCTTGAATACGGACTCGATGAGTGCCATAAGGCATATTTTTTGACGAAGGAAAGGGTAGTTTTCTTGCAAGATTGGCTATGTTAAGATAAGAACGCATTAGAATAGAAACTAAGGAAAGAAAGAAGACGCAACATACCTCTTGAGGTAACAATGGCGCGAGTGCCTCGAACTTTCCAATACTTCCTTCGTTAAACGTGAACAAGAGTTTCTTGATCCATTCGTGAGGAGTGCCATCGAGAGCGTCAAGGATTGGGTGCATTAGCTGAAGGGGAATGAGTACCGAGAGTATAAAGAAGAACAAATAAGCTCACCAACTCTCCGAAGTTATAGATCGTATCACCCAGTAGGGCGGAGATACCCAAATCATGAGCGCGTTGTAGTCTTTCCTCAGGCGTCATATCCGTCGCTAGGTCGACACACGCGAGATAAAGCAGGGAATTGCGGTAGTATGGTGCGTATTCTGCCTTGGCCTGTAAACATCCGTTAACCGAGATTCGCATCGGCACGACGCCCAGTTTACCTTGTAATAATCAGCCGCAACTCCGTAATACGCTGCATTCACATTATTCTCTACACTCTCCACGCTATCAAGGATCTTCCATGCTTCATCCATATCGGCTTTCGTTCCCTCGAGATCTCCATAAAGCAACTTCGCATGAGCAATGTTGGCGTACAAAAGTATGTACGCCTCGGGGGAGGTGTCTTTGTTGATACGTGTGAGGAGAGAGGTCAGGAATGCCAGGTGTGTTTGAGGATCTGAAGGATGTATTATGGAATGAACGACATTTTAATAGAGATAGCACTTACTGTCAATTTCTTTAGAGACCTTTACACCCATCTCGACTAGCCGAAGTTGGTTTAACTTCGATTCGAAATCGGTAACAAACCGTTCGAATACATCTACACGGAATGGTTTAGACAGTGGATGATCAAAGAATTCGAATAATTTGAGTGTCAGTTGGTGCCATAGTCTGGAAGAGGCAAGTCAGACGGAAAATATATAAAGTGATACGAAAATCACCAACTTTCGTGTATGCAGCGTCTTGAATGATTCGAAAAATGGATGTAGCTCTGATGGTGTCGCAGAAAGTGCCGTTCCAATAAACTCATCCAGAACCAGTTTAGGAGCTGGGGTAGGCCGAGAGTCTACGGCCATTGAGGACGATGATGAAGACATTTGTTGAAGCTGTTGCAAGGGATAAAATCAAAAGGCGCGTACGCGTGTTTGTTTGGTTCTAGGCTTTGATTCTAAACAATCGGTCCGGTATAGTAGCTCGGACCGTTGAGCGAAAAGTATCGACAAAAGAATCGACAGATACTTTTGGTGCCAGTAGAGAACATACAAAAGAAACATTATATTCAGCCTAGCTAAACAGGTTTACCTGTTTTTACGGCGTAGTATGCCCAATAATCAAGCTCCACAGCCTAAATGAAGTTGCTGCTTAGGCTTTGATGCTTTGCTGTTGAAGTTTGCACACTGACATTGTCCGCGGTCTCTCTGAGTCTCGTCTGGAACCTTGAAATACATATACCACTATAAATTCTCGCGCGTGGATATAGTTTTATCCTACTATTTCGCGTGCGCTGCCGCCATCATCTTGATTCCACAATACTGCCCTCCTTCACCTCATCGATATCGTTCATAATCTCCGAATTCAAATCTTGCTTTTCCTTTGCTCAGGCCGCTTTATGCCCTTCCTGCCTGTCGGTCCAGTGCTTCTCTCCCTCACTCAGTTCATAGTAAGTACACATAAGGCGTGTCGCAAACGATGGTGTTTATGGCGTTGGAGTGTGAGTACATGAGGAAAGTTGGAATTGAAAGCTTTGAGACTCATAACGCAGCATAAAACTATAGCAACGGAACGTCGAATGGCTCAACTTTATCACCCGTACCACCTCCTGAAGAGCAAGAAGAGATTTTCAACTTCGTGCTATCAAAGTGTAGGCATTCTTACAGTTTAATTATTTGCATCATTCGTCATGCTGGGAATGCTGATTGCAATCCAGATTCTAGTAAGTTTTTCCTTAGAACGAGAAAAGCTGGATCCGACAACAAAACAACTGTAGCCCCTGCAGCGTTTCTCTCAGCCGGGCTTCTTCCTTGTCAATATCGGAAGCCCCACCGAGCGTTCGACCAAACAAAGATCGACCCCTTTCCAAGCTCACAAATTCGTGCCTCCAGCGTTGCGAGCTTCGCGGCCAACCTGAGCACAACCGTAGATAATGACAGCTTCTATTCCATGAACCAGCGTTGGTCGTAGAAGTTACGTATGCATCCCAAGTCAAGACCAATCCGCACTTGACTCGTTCAACGTCCTACCCTTTCAAACTCAAAACGCTCTCCGATAATAACCCTTCCAGATCATCCACGGTAGCTTCCAGTCCCTTATCTGCACACGAGAATCAAAAGCATCAAAGTTTACTTTTTCTAGTTGCTTCAAAATACTCGACACCGGGACCTGCGAAAAAGGTCCTAATATATCGGCGTCTAGGACAAGATTGAAAACCACTTACCCCGGCCAGAAATACAGGCATAGCTGCCTGAGGAACCCCCTCTTTGAGCATATTCCGAGCGGTGTCGAGATGATCATTCGCAAGTGTAGCAAACTCGTATACGGCATCATCTATTCCCTGTACTGCGGGGCCGCTTCGAAACACATCTTCTTGTACAACTCCATGTTTTGCCGTGATTTCCGAAGGGATGACCATTCGTCTATTTTTTGCATGAAAAGGTAGCGCACGAATAAGGGTTGTAAAAGTTTGTGCAGCTCCAAGATGAGATGCGGCATGAGATAGAGTGGAGGACGGTAACGAAAGTAGCGACAACAAAAGGTATAGTAGACTTGAAGAGGTTGATTCTGAATGAGCTGTCAGTGAATCAACAGTAAGGTGGACTGGTACTTGTAGCTCGGCATCCTGCAGATGCAGATTCAACAAAAGAGCGTCAGAAACTTGGAGCAAGCCTCACGCGAGCATCTATGATCCTTTTGAAATGGTAAGTTGGCAAGTTTGCCTGGAGCGATGCTTGGTACAATGCTTGAGCGATGGGATGCCTTGGTGGGTTACCAGTGCCTATAGCTTTGACGGCGTCTTTCCAAAACTGCATCCTCATCTTCCCAATTGTCGCATTGGAAATGTTATCTTGTATCATGGCCAGCTCCGTCTATAAGGGCTCGTTATACTTTGAAGGTAAGGTAAAACTACTGCACGCACAGAGAATGCTTTAAGCGCAAAATACCCACCTCGGAGCTCCCGCGGCCAGAACTGGGCGATCAGATACGCTTCATAGTCGTGTTTTTGGACAAAATCTCTGCAATATTCTTCTGGACTGGTAGTTCCAAAAGTACGAAAAGTATTTCGGGCGCGAAAAAGACTAGTAGTTGTGCATTGGAACTTTCTGGCAAACATGAAAGTTAAGGAGTAACACCGTGACACCGGCAGTCACGTCTCTATTCATGAACTCAGAATAGCTCAGAATCAGATACAATGGCGTTCTTTGGCTCTAACTCTGATCCCCTTCCTTCTCCCAGTCCGGGAGCCTTCCTTGACCGGATACCGCCTCCATGACTGCTACCACTTCATCGGACGACTTGCTAGAGCATGATCAAGATGAAAGAACGCCTTTCATTGATGGTAATACTGTGAAAGTAGCTGCTCCCGAACAACGACGCCAAATTGGTGTTGTTTCGGCCGTTTTTATTATCTTCAATCGGATTATTGGTACTGGGTATGTGTGATTACTACCATAGTGTAAATTTCCAACTGCTGACGCCCATCCAAAGTATATTCGCAACACCAAGTACGATCCTAGGTCTGAGCGGAAGTGTTGGGCTTTCGTTGTACGTATTCTTTATGTAGTCGCTCGATTGCTTAAATATCAACTCGGCAGTTGGTCTCTCTCGCAGGTGCATGTGGGTCTTTGGTGCAATCGTGGCCTCAGCAGGATTGTCGGTCTATATCATTTGGGGAACAGTATGTTATTTGCTTATATACTTATCTTCATCCCAATTTATGATCTTCAAGGCTTTACCGAAGAATGGTGGAGAGAAGAATTACCTCGAATATCTCTTCCGTCGCCCCAGGTTTCTCATAACGTGCATGTACGCTGCCGATGGCGTGCTCTTAGGTGAGTACTCCCATTTCCTCTGAGCTATTTTGGCTCACAAACTTGTAGCCTGGGCGGCCGGAAACTCACTAGTATTCGGCGAATACATCCTCAAAGCTTTAAGCCAAGACGCAGAGGCAGGGAGATGGAAACTCCGTCTCGTCGGTTCTGCGTGTATAACATTCGCTTTTGTCCTCCACGGAACAAAGATGAAGTGGGGGTTATACCTTCAAAATGGCCTTGGGGCGTTCAAGTTCCTAGTGTTATTGGGGGTTATTCTGGCCGGATTTATTGCGATTGGTGGACACGTTGATAATGGTACAGGGGAGAAGCCAAAGAATTTTGATAGAATATTTGAAGGTACTACGGCTAGGTGAGCGCGTTTCGCATCGGAGTCTTCTTGGTGTTCAACGAGGGATCATTTTCAGTGTTTCCTCTGTTTGCCTGAGTCTTTATAACGTACGTATGCTGTCCAATGATACGTATTCGACCATTGAGCCGCTTTATACAGGTAACCTGGTCTTACATGGGATTCAGCAATATCAACTACGCCCTTTCCGAAGTCAAAAACCCTCAACGCACAATCCGCATCGCCGGCCCACTCGCCATCTTCGTCGTAACAATCTGCTACATCCTCGCAAACATCGCGTATTTTGCTGCCGCGTCGAAAGAGGAGATTACGGGGTCGGGTCGATTGGTCGCTGCACTATTGTTTAAGAATGTTTTCGGAGACAAGGCAGAGAGGGTACTGGATGTGTTTGTGGCGCTTTCGGCACTGGGGAATGTTCTGTCTGTTGTAAGTGGCTTTTTCGTTATCATACAATATTGTCAGCCTTATTTGCGTTGTCATGCAGATCTTTTCGCAAGGCCGGGTCAACCAAGAACTTGGGAGAGAAGGTATTCTGCCATTTAGCAAGTTTTGGGGATCAAATAGGCCTTTCGATGCTCCTCTTGCTGGGTTGGGACTTCGTACGTACTCGTACATTCATGCGTTTACCCTTGGTTCACGACCCCCTCCAATATAGATTGGGCAGCTTGTTTAGTCGTCATACTGGCTCTACCTCCCGGGGACGCTTACAATTTCGTACTCAACGTGGTAGGCAATAAATCTTTCCCATCACCTACTCCATCCTGTAATTGCTCTTCCCTCACTTCTAGATATTATACCCACTATCCATAATCAACGCTGTTATTTCATTCGGGATAATCTACCTTACGCTTTTCCGACCTTACCCAGACTGGCCCAGAGTCAGCTCGTGGGCACTATGCACGGCACTATTCTTTGGCGTTGCCAATGTGTTCCTATTCGTTGTTCCGTTGACAAAGCCCCCAGTAGAGGCAGAACCATATGTACGTTTACTGTTCCATACCACCTATTCGCCTTCTCCTTCTACCCAATACTGACTTTTTTTTCGCTGATAGGTTGACCTTCCGTACTGGACCCACGGACTTGCTGGCTGGGCTGTTTTCGGGCTCGGGGCGATGTATTGGTTAATATGGGCGCGAATCTTACCGAGAGTCGGTAAATATAGGTTAGAGCAAGTGGAAGAGCAAGGGAAGGATGGGTTGACCAGGAGGTTTTTCAAACAAATACCATTATGATATATCTAACGCTTTCCGAGTTTTTCCTAATCTAGTTCCATCACATTCTACTACGTGACTACACAAGTCGCACTGAGCAAACATGCCCAGTCGTTTTGCCATTTCTGCTTGCTTCTCACGCTGATCCACTACCAGGCAACTTCTTCGTCCCCAGTATCATCCATGAGTGAACGATTTTCTTCACTGTAAGTCTGGTATACGAGACTAATTTATTACATGGACTTGCTAGAATTTAGACACTGGTAATTTACAAATATTAGGATGAACTGGGTGCTTACACTCGTATAAGAAAGGCTCTGAGACCAGCTACGCAAGAGGGAAAAAAAATGAACAAGGAAAAATGGAGAAACTACTGAGCTAGCCGTCTCAGACTCTGCACGCTGTGTCCACGGTGGACGCTCGATGTTATATTTTTCTTCGATGAGAGCGTTTGAGCCCGGACCCCATCGCACAGTGCAGCTCTTCGTCTCTGGATTATTTTGCGGAAGCCGAATCCTTCACCGGTGCCAGAAATATGTGAAGCCAGTTGCAAAACAGAAAATATCATTCAACCTACTCACATTTTTGCTTTGCCTTGTTCTTCGTTGAGGCTTGTGTCTTCTTACCCGCCCGGCCTTGTCGTTTAAAACGAGTTTCACTATCACTTGCCTTGCCTCTCTTGCGTCCACTTGCAAGGCCTCTACTGGTACCTTGCCCTTGCTCTTCCTCCTCTTCTTCATCTGTCTCCGAGCGCTTTCGCTTTCTCCTGGTCTTGTGCTCGCTGTGACCTTCACCGTTGTCTTCACTGTCTTCTTCACCATAGCTTTCGCCGTCTTCGCCATCGCCTTTGCTGTCATCTTCGCCATCGCCTTCGCCGTCTTTGTCGTTGTCTCCGCCATCATCCTCACCATCGTCTTCACCATCGTCGTCACTATCTTCCCGTGCTTGCATCATAATAATATCGAGTAAGACAAGTAACTTTTTTTCGCACATTGGTTCCTTCAATCCACCATTATTATCGAGTGCAATAGTCAAAAAAGCTCCAGCTGATTTCATTGGCAGCTTCCAGTAATATTTTGAACCATCTTCATGGTGTAAATAGTAGCGGAATGGCCGAACTTTGATACGTGTATCTGAGCTGAGTGTTGCGTCATCAGGAATGGATGCAAAGTCTAAGATTCGATAGGAGGTCTCTCCTTTTCTAGGCCTTGAAGATGACCAACGCAAGCTTTTCGTGAAATGAACTGGTTCTGGGATAAACAGCACTGGAACAGACTTGATAATCCGTTTGACGAAGGAGAGGTCGATGATTTGATAGAGGTCAAGAAATTGAAAGGCTTTGCGTTCTTCTTCATTTTTCTTCTGGGACCGACGAAGATTTGACAAGAGCTGGAAAGACAGATGAGGTACTGGTATTGTATGTCGTCGTTTACGCACCTCGTCTACTGTTTGACCTTGACCTATCCTGGACATCAAGAACTCGCGAATTTCTACACACGGAACGAACGCCAAACTTGGCCCTGATCCATCTAGGTCTGTCATCTGCTGATGGCAAGACACACATACTGGGGTAGTAGGTAGTAGTATTATGATTATTCCGAAGGACTCAGGGCAACGAACTCACGTCGTAATCTATTCTCGATCCTACATCTATGGAACTTCTTCGAGATCAGCTTCGCTGAGCTTCCGATGTCCACCTACGTATTGGGTCAGCTTCAAATCAGACGATGTACAAGCCGCGACGCACCAAACGTCTTCCGCGAAAAATATCGATAATATGCCAGCTGAGTAGGCTCTTCAAAGGCCGGTTTAAGCAAAACGCACAGTGCGTTGGATCCTTCGAGTTCGTCTTGGACATTGAATATTGATGACCAGTTAAATGATGACATTAGAGCCACGTGATCCGCGCTTCCTGGCAAAGTGGGAAGTAGCTGTCTTTAGTGAAGAGAATGCTCGTTCACATATAAAGGCGTCTTGGCTTATCATTCGTATCAAGAGGATATGAAGCTCGAGGAAAAGAGCCGCCAAACCACTGGTAGGCAGATAGAAATCAATGCAAGCTGAGGAGAGGATTTCGGAGAGAGCAGGTGTGTTCAAGAAGAACCGGGTTCAACCGGCGCGCTAACACCTACATAGTAAGTATCAGAAGTAACCTGAGAGATATGCAGAGGCACCAACCAAGATTGCTACTGTCCGAATCATCTCCTCTCTTTCCAAACACGATAGTCTATTGTTTTGGGCAGTTTGGGCAGTACGGATCGCCCCATGACGCTGAATTTCAAGTTCTTCTCAGGAATCAACTTCAGAGTAATAAGTGCTTGCCGCAGGGTGGAAACATACGGTGGACTTGTGAACTAACTTGCCTTAAACGTATGAAACCTACTGTGGCAGTCCCGCCAAGCGTTGAACGGTCCAAGTCGCTCTCATTTGCAGTGGCGGATTTTCGTTTGAACGTGATCATCCGAGTCCTGTAGGAAAATTTAGAATAGCTGGCCTCATCAGTTCTGCTTTGACTCCGAGTTGAGTTCTAAATACTAGATATCCTGTCTAAAACGTTTGACAGAGTATCAAGAACGGCAGTAGTTGAATTGAAGATTTCGACTCATGAAACAGTACCTACTATGGAGCAGGAGGAATCAATGTATGATTCGAGGTTGACGTGGAGATATCATAACGAGATATCATAACGCGCAGCAACTGGCCAGTGTGCGGAAAGTAACATTGACTATAATACACTATAATACATCGACCTGGACTAGAAAACAAGCTCTTAGATACTAACCGGTTCGTTACAATTACAGATAAAACTACATAACGCCTATTGGATTATAACTTATCTGAGTATGAGCATTTCGCTTGCTAAGGTGCCACACCAGCGTCAGGAACATCTTCAATGAGATGGCAAACACGATAATGTCCACTAATCGCGCGGTTCACATCACTGCGAAGCGCAGATTGAATAATGGCTTGACCACAGCGATAACAGAAATGCCTGACCGAACAGTCAGGTCAATATTTTTCAGAAACGGAAGAGGAACGCACATGTTACAACCAGGAGAAGGGCACTACATGCATAAAATCAGTAAACTAGAGCGCTCGAAGGGTTGTGTATTTACAGTCATATGGTTGCACCCATCTGTCTTCTGGATATTCGTCTTGCATCCAGGACAGGCCTTCCATCCTTGTTTCTTCATCAGACTTGCCAGTTCATTGGAACCATCGCACGAGTGCTGTGGCCCTCCCGGCTCAATAGTTTGGGTGCAGTTCTTGCACCAGGCATGTGTACATCCAGGCAAAGGACAGGTAACAATACTCTGTTCTTGGTATTCTTCTCGATCGACAAAAGCTGTTTGCGAGCATCTGGTAGCAGGGAGGGAAAATGAAGTCATTAACAAATGGCAGCGGAAAAAACGCACTTTGAGCAGTGAACGGGAATACAGTAACGCGAAAGCATCATTTCCTCCAGTATCTCATAATCTTTAGGTGATATGTTCATCTGCTCGATGAGATTATGTTCAACGACTGAAAAATAATCGTCAGCATACTCATTGATAAGAAAAAAGCAACTTACTCCCAGGATCAGTAAGAGCTTTATCGCTCATGCATGTCGGACATACGATTGGGAATCGGCGATCTGAAATCTTCGATAACACGTAGTTCTGCAGACATTCTCGACAAAACTGATGTTGACACTTTTCAACCAGAGCTAGGTCTTCATCCGGAGTAACATCTAAGCAGACACCGCAGGTGAATGTGACCTGAGATACAGCAGCCAAGGCAAGCCGTTCCTGCTCAATTTGAAGTGCTTCATTGTCGTATTGTCGCTGTCTCTGTATGGCATTCATATGGTCGTGCTGTTCTTGGATCTCACGCTGACTGAGACCAAGAAAATCTACGTCCAAAGTATCTGAAACACGTTCTTTTCCTTTGGCATGCGCGGAACCGGAGGGAACAGGAACAGTGGTATAAGAGCGTTGGTTTGCGCGAGTAACGAGAGCAGCTGAGGAGCTACCCGATACTTCTGCATGAGGATGAGGAGGGTTCATAGCCCTTAGCCTTTGCAAAAGTGTTTTATTGGCGGCTTCGAGTTCCTCGATCTTGCGTTGGGCTACCCGCCGCCCGACGCGAAGTTTATCCTGCTCATCTTCATAAGCCTTGTTGATACTCTCCAGCGTCTCTTTCCGGGCCTTTGCGTCAGCCAACTCTGTCTGCAGATTAAGGATACGAAAGGAAGTGTCCCAGACCAGCTGCTTCACATCAGGCTCATCGAATGCGCTTTGTCTCGGCTGAGCTAGCGGAACGACAATAGTGGCAGAAAAATGATTCAAGAGCTGAGCTTGCCATTGCATGTTCGGATCGTCGAAGATTTGACTGTCTACAGCGAGAATAGTGTAAAGATGTCGGGCTGTGAATTGCGCACTGCGACTAAAAAGCCAACCAGCGCCTCGGGGATGGGATGGTCGCGGATGCGAGTCGAAGATAACGAAGAGACTGCGGGAACCTGTTGAGGATGCCTGTACATGAGGTTCCAGCTCAATTTTGAGGCATAGTAGTATCTCTGGCGGACGCGTGATCACTGAAAGAATACACTGTTTATGAGCTTGCGCAAGTTGTACGAGCCTAGCCAAACTCACCCGCCGCTGCGAACCCTTCTCGATCTTCAAGCTCCCTAAAGCCTAGTGAGCACATGGAGCAAGTTCTGCAGATTATTCACGCACCGCAAACAGGCGAGCAGTTGATCCACATTGACTGCGCCATAGCGAGTCTCAACCGGCTTTAAGCTTCTGGCAAACAAAGGAAGCTGAACCAGTTCTTCAACCTCAAGATGGGTACTACCGGACCACATATCTGACACCATTAGTATATCCTAGAACATCTTTGTATCAGAACCTCTACTTCGCCAGTGTGCCACTCACATCTGTGGTCTCCGAGGCAAGAAGCGCTTGAAGAAGACGAACTGATCCTGCTTTTCCATTCTGAAAGGCAATACGGGCACAATTCAGCGCCGCAAGTCCACATGAAGATACTCCGCCGCCCCGATATTGACTGCTGTTCTGGAAAGACTGGACATATTCTTCGCCTTTGAAGATTCTGGAGATCACGGGTGAGATAGGCGCGCTGGGCGGCTCTGAGTCTTCCGACGTTGACGAACTCTTGATTGTAACCATCCCTTCACCAAAGGCTCTTGGAAGATACAGAACAAAAGATCGGGCGTTTATCTACAACCAATGATCAAAAGAAGAATTACCAAATTCAAATGCGTACTAGTGTAGCTCACAACGTTTCAATTCCAACTCTTGCAATTCAACGTCTTTCAACTGCGCAGCAGTCAACGGGTCAATGCTGTATAAACTTTTAGAAGCACCTTTGTGACGAATTCAGGAATGTTCGCCTCCTAAATTACTTGGTGTGAGGCTGGGTAGCCCAGCTGCAGGCCTGATTTATCCTTTCCGTCTCTGTCAAACTTGAAACTTGTTATCAAAGCAGCAATCGACAATCTACATGCCTTCCAATTTGCTATATAAGAGCTTAAAAGAGGTTCAGATTACCGTCGTACGCCGTCACGGTACACGTGTTGAAAGACTACATAAGCCCCTTTGTTCTTTTGAGTCTTTCTCGTACTACAAGTACATATGTCGAGTTTCAAGCCACCCATTTTTCCAGAGCCATCCACTTTCGGCGTCAGCCAAAGTGAAGTAACTATCGGAAGAGGTAAGACATCTCGATTCCATATCTTTATTGGTTTGATATACTCACTCGTCCAACAGACAAAGGTGCGCGTTATCATCGCGAATCCTGGCACTCAGCGTGTTCAACGACCGTCTCATTTGTTTAGATTTCCAAATTACTCAAAAAAACAGTGTACGCGAGAATTTTTCTTTCTCCGTACTTTGTCTGATATTTCATAGAACGACGAAATGGTTGGACAGGTGAACGACAGTGCCAAAGACTTTACGGTTGTCTTGTGCTGACCTTGGATTTCTTCCCAGGTGTTCGAGCCACTCGAGGACGCTATTAAGGTATTGATGACATAGGCTCTTAGGTATAGCAATGACTTCATGGATTCCTCAAAATCAGGACAAAGGCACATCTCAAACCGACAAGAAAACTATCCGGATTCACGATGATCTTTCTCGAAATATCCGCGGCATGTATCGTATTCTGGACCTCATCAACGAGCAAGGGAGTGGAGGGCTCGGTAAATCTATATCACGTCGTTTACTGCCTGTCATTCATGGTTTGGTTTGTAGTGGACAAGATCATCATTGCGCAAGAATCCCTTGAACGTTTCATTAATGATGTAGTTCCTGGCGCATACACCTCTTTGACCAAGGTTGACTTCAAAGCCCTTGACAGTGCTGGAGTCAAACCTTTCGGAGTATACGGTAGCAAAACCCAGATAGTAGAGTTCTTATTTTCTGCGGGGAGTATCAATACCGAAATGTGTGTCTATTCGATTTTGCATGTGTTCGGGGTTTGTGCTTATCAGCCGCGTTAGCGCGCGACTCTTGACGAGTGCCACCGATGATTCTACTGGCCCGAGACTTCGTTCGGGCCTCTATTTCGTTCGAATCTCTCCGGCGCCAGATGAAGCTGAACGGGTCATTGTACTATACTGGCCAGAGGATACGACTTGGGACGACGATGCGATATCTTCGGTTAGGAGGAATAGAGTCACTTTTATGAGGTACGTGCCTTCTCTGTTGAGTACAAAGTACTGATCATTTTCACTTGCAGATATCTCTCAAAGATTGCGGACCAGACTATGTGTCTCGTCTCCAGGGAGCATTCAAAGGCTATCGTTTGGAACGAAAGCTCATCCGAGTCATGCGAAGCTGATGTGGAGATGGAAGATGAAAGTGATCGTCTTTTCACGTTTGAAGTCACCAAAAGCAATGAGGAGGAAGAAAGTGCCAGCACCCGGGCTGGTGTAGAGGTGGGTAGCTCTCCTGTGTATCATGGTTGAATGTTTGACAGTGCATCGGTAGATCAAACTACCTAATCTGAAAAATAACCGAGTCCCGCCACCTGAACACTCAGTGGATTTGGCCATGATGATGCCCAAAATAATTGCTGGAGAAACCCAACAAGGTCTTTTGACAACTCGTTTCATCGAGCCTTCTACCCACACGGAGCACATCCAAAATGAAAAGTACAATTCCGCTCGTTTAAAGAGTCTTTTTTCGTAAGATTTATCTGTGTATTGTACAGTTTCAACTCTGATTCATCGTTCCCAGAGAAACGGCCTCGTTCACTGTCACTGATAATATAACTGAAGCCAGTGTCGATATCCTTGCCCAACATGGGATGCAGAAACTTTTCCCTGTTGAGCTGCAGGAGTGGCAAGATCGCAGGACTGACATTCGCAAAGAAATCAACATACAGAAAACTGCACAGCTAGCTGAACTTGATTCTAAGCTTGAAGACATGAAGAAGGATGTCCGGATTAGTATTAGAGAAGCTTTGCTTGATGAAGTAATAAACCAATATCCGTAAGTTTTTTTACATTCTGTAAGGGGCATATATCAATGTCTGTCCAGTACGTTAGAATTGGAACTATCGACGATGCTGAATGAATACACGGTGTCAGGGAAGGAATCGACACAAGATGGTAGTATGTATTTCAGTCACTTGGGGCGGCTTGTCTTGACCACTGTATCCATTTAGGCCGATTTTCAAAACTCACCAGCCTGTATCCATCAATCGGTTCTCGTTTCACGGAGCATCTTAGCAAGGAGGGCTTGAACAAAATAGTGACGCCTGTGTTCCGGTCGTTCAAGCTCCGTCTTGTGATGGTAGAGGCTTTTTTAGACATCATCAACGATGGCCTCAGCAGCGAACTTCGCAAGAAATGTATTGATTCCATTGTTGCAGAAGGGGATCTGAAGAAGTTACAGTCATACTTGAAGGAGCCATCCAAACAGAAATGGTGGAAGAACTTGGGATTGCCGTTGGTTGACTTGTTCATCTCGACAGATGAATCTGTAGAGGAAAGAATTGCGAAAGCTGTCAACCAGAAGCTCAAAACCATAGATGACCCATCTTTTTTGTCGAGTCTCGATGACCTTCTTGAACGGGAACCAACACTTGCGACCACGATTTCTAGCACTGTGAACAGTGCGAAGGCTCATTTCATGCACTGCATCCCGAAGATATTCGAAACTCTTGTCAAAACAGCAGATGCTATTCAAAGAAGGACTCTTGTTGACAAGATTGAACAACAATGTGTGGCTGAAGAAATCTCGCTCTGTAAAGAGTCGACTCGAGCCCTGGTTCAACTAATCCAATCAAAAGCAGATCCTAATGCAGGGTACTTTCAACTGTTGTGAACCATCTACCCACTCTGACTATGTTTTTCTAGTAACCAGCTTTTGGTAGAGGCAGTTAGAGCCACTAACTCATCACCTTATTGTGAGCAGATTACTCCAAACGATTACTTTTAACTTAGATTTTTTGAAAAGCACCTTTTCAACTTGATGCCCATCGTCACCGTCGCTCTGATCCGTTATTGGAATACAAGATACAGCCATTTACGTTGATAGCTCACGACCTGCAGGATCTTCGCCTGAACAAGTGCTTTGTCCCATCCCCAAAGGTTGAACATCGCGCTGCCAATACTTTCCAACTACCACTTCGTTATATTGTTCGGCACATACAAATGCTTGCAAACGGCAAGTGTCTACTTGTCATCGATACTGGACGGGAATTTCGGATACTATGTGAAACTTTGGCGTCCCTTGAGCATGCTATCAGTCGAGAAGAGTGCGGTAAAAGTCTCCACCAAAGCAAGCTCGGAAAGGATGTGTTGATTGCGTTTGATGAAATGACGCGCTCGTTGGCAATCGTCGCCTCTGATAAGGCTCGTCTCATGAGTTCCACATTTCTCGCTCCCAAAAAACTGATAGAATCTTGATAGCTACAAATACACTTATACTTATACGATGAAGCCTTTAATTCCCTTCGTGCATCTGACACTATAAATCTTTCACAGTGGTACACTATAGGCGCTACTATCCGGCTTGCTTGCTTCATATCAGGATGTGAAGAACTATTGCTTGTTGATTCAGGGTGCCAAGCTCGTATATTCTCTGTAGTTGCGCAACAGTTTAGGTGAGACCGGTGATCTGTTGTATCTTTTTGTCTAATTTTGGTATCCAATAGGCCTGCAGCCGTCGAGCTGAAACATGTACCGATGAAAGCCATGTCATCGCCAGATGGTAGCTGTCTATTTCTAGCTTTCTCGGTAGATTCTGGAATCGCGGTCCATGCCTACCACTGGAGTACTTTTGGATCCAATGAAGGCATACCATTGGATATTGTAGATCTTTGCGCGATACCTGTGGCTTCATCCTTTGAGAATAGGTCAGCTCCTCATCTCCTTTGGCTAAACCCAATTACGCATGTGTGCCAATCGGTCGCGCTTGATATCACCAAACGAGTCACCGAATTCAGCTTCCAGGAGAAAGGTTCTAGACATTCTGGCAGTTCCAACCAGCAACGGACTATCCATAATTCTCTGATTGACTGTCATGCGGACGTTTGGACTCGTTTTCCTGTGGTTCCTGCGATCTCCCGGCAAACATTGGTCACAAACGAGTGCCGTCTCCCTCGTCGACTCATCTTCGTAACAGATCTCAATCAACAGAAATTCGAGCCTTACTTCTCGAAAATGATCCATTACTTTAAACAGCAAACTCGAAAGCCAACGGGAGATGTCCTGAAGAAACTACAGATTGAAAGCGCCTCATTTGAGGATGTTCTCGGAGAATTAGTCGAGGAGCATGATTGGGATATCTCGGAGCTTCGCGTGGGAGAGTGGCTTGTGGACGTCTTGTGTCTGATCCCCATTCACCTTGCTGTCACGCGGGATAATCGATTCATGCCTCTTAAAGTATGTCTTCGGTTATTGTGATGTATGGAAGCTGACTATACTTCGACCGTGCTTTAGGATGGCGTTTCGTCATCCAGTCTGGAGAAATCCCTTCTTGGTGCGAGCGTGTCACAGATCGTAGACATGCTATCTTTTGGATGGTATGAATCTATCTTCCAGTCTTACCGGGCCACAAAGGTATATGTCGACACTCCATTAGTCATATGTACTAAACGCTGTTTCCTTAGCTGGTCCGAGTAGTATCTTCTATGGGTGCGTGAATTTTATCATTGTCTCTGAAAGTTTGTTGTTGATGTCAATCCAAAGGTGAGCAGTCCGTCGGAAAAAGCTTCGCTCTAAACCATCTCGCGGATACATCGTTTGCTGGAAGCGCTATGCGGACCACCGGTCAGTCCAGTCGAACGCCTCTTGAAACACTTGAACGCTGACCTCGAAGTTTTAGAGGGTGTTTGGATGTCTGTTACTCCTACCGACTCAGCCTTGATTGTAGCATTGGACTTTGAAGGTATGCTTTCAATATAAATGATCTACTGTTGCAAATCTCCGTGCTCTCCAGGGGTCCACAGTATAGAAAGGTCGGCGCAAGAAGACGCGCTTCTGGTTCTTTTTAACACGGCCATCTCAAATCTTGTACGGTTTTCCAACTCAAAGTGCTAAAGTTGATGCTCATACCATTCTCAGATTCTGTTCCGGAACAATTTCGCGCTTTCGCGCGATATAGCTGGGATGTTTCAGTCCTTCCAATCCTCTTCAGCAGTGCTGGATCCGAAAGCAAATCCTACTCTCTTCCAGTCCACTCTTGTCATAATTATCAAGGTGAATAGACGTTTCCTGCGTTCCGTAAATATTCTTGGATTGACACGGTGAATCATTGAAGGACGTCGTTGAATCGGACAAGAAAGAAATCGTTAAAGAGTAAGTTGCCGCGCAAAAATATGTCCTGGTTATGACCTCTTATTCACGCTCTTGTTGACAGGTTTTCGCTCAAGTTCCAAGTCAGTAGATCTGTGCTAAATCTTCCAGGAAATGTTGATTTGATTTTGGTTCACAGAAAATCGTTCAAGATGAGCAAGACGCCAATTTTATCTCAAAATTACATGCTGGTCGACTAAGTATAATTCCGTGGCCCGTCATTGAGTCTAAGCAATTCTATACGTTATATCCGGTTTTAAAGGCAACACTAGATAAACAGCAGGTAACGCACCCAACTGCTGGAGAGTTTTTACAGACTCTGAAGACTATGATGGCGAAGCTGAAGGTTCGGCCAATGCGATGCCAATTCATTATGTTGGAACTAACCAATTTTCCAAGGCTAATGACTGGGGTGCTCTCTCTCGTACGTTGACCATGCTTTTCCAAGGATTCTATCTCTCATCCGGCACTACAGAAACTTTAGCTGCTCATCGAGCATCTCAAATCATGCAAGTTTTACCGAATGCATTAATGTATGGGTATGCTGATGCAGACCGAGAGCCTCTGAAGGTGGGTATCCCAATGGTTGGGAAATTTGAGTTAACATTTCGGTTTCTCAGAACCTGGATACAAACATGGTTATTGACTCGGAAGATGAGGACAGCTCGGCTATTTTCTATCTTCCTGGATCATCTTCCATCACTTCCGAATTTGCCTTGACTGAGCTCATGAGACCGTGGACCGACATCAACAAACGAGATTGCGCAGAAAGTGACCGAACTTGGATAGAAGACCTCTCTCGGTATCTCCTTGGTCTAGCTGATAGGCGTATAGAACATATCCGGCAATGGGTTGACTCTAACCTTAGTCGGTTCAAGGTAGACAACGCAAGTATCGACGCCCTTCATCGGTTGTTGGACAGTATGGCAATCGACTTGAAGTCCCAAGTAGAGCTGTGCAAAATGAAATGCGAGTCTTGTAACTTGCTATGCATTCGCAGCCGTCGTCATGATCTGAAAGAAGCTCATCACTGTGATACTGACCACAAGTGTACCCGCTCGTGCGAGTTCGATGATGGGCATGACGAGGAAGATACAGTTGTTCCATGTGGATTTGCGTGCGTTTCATTTCTCTGCAACGATGCTTGATCTAAACAATGTCTAGTGCTGGCCACACCGGGAAGCATATGTAAGCTAGCTTTTGCAACCCGTGTTCACAATTTGTTTATGTCTCTTCTTTTCTAGCTGCATGGTCGACACTCATCTTTGTGGAGAAAAATGCGATCTTCATGACAGGAAAGGATGCTTGGGTGAATGCATAAAGGTGTGTACATACGTTGTGGGTGGTCATTTTTGAGTTCATGAATGTCCCAGGTGGTCGGCCACCCCGATGAAAGTCATTTGTGTGCTTCTCGTACACACTCCTGCAGCAAGGTTAGTGCCAGCAATGTGACAAGGACCCCCACTAATGGAACGACAGCCATGCGATTTGGCTCGTATCACTCTAGCAGATGGGACGGAGTACTCTTGCTCTGACACCTGTTCGCATCCAAGGTCAATCCTCAGTTATTATCTGCTTGCCTCCCTTAATTGACGAGTTGAACAGTGATGTAGAACATTCAGAACACTCTTGCGACAACCGACTTTGCCCTCTTCAATGTCAACTCTGTGTTCGGTTGTGTTGCGGTGACCATCTGCATGGGATGGACAAAGATGCTGTCCATCTTTGTGGGTGCGTTCTGGTTTTTTTGTGTTTTCTGATGCGATAACTTTAACGATGGCTCGCATTAGCGAACAACATGCATGCCGCTCTTTTTGTGCAGCCCCTGGTATCTGTGATATCGAGACGCAGCCTCAGTCGGTGGAAGCTACGTTCACTGGACGCCATGAGACCTTTCAGTATACTAAAGTTTGTCCAATGCTCCCTATGTTTACCACTAACTAATCTAGACCGTTATAGTATTCGCAAGGTAGAGTAGTGGTGTCAATACTCCCTTGAAATCTGGCTAACATAAATCTTCAGTCGCCAGGCGATTGCAGTGTGTGCTCCCTGTTCCTGCGGGCCGTCTTGAGCATCCTGGTATTCATAGTCACTCGGGAAGGAATGCATTTCACTATTGCGAGGCAAGGTAAGTATACAGATATTCTATTGGTGACCTCGACTTAAAACATTCTACTGCTTGCAGGTGCGCTGACTGCGGATACTATTGCAGTAAGTATACAACTTCTCTTAGTTTATTCTTTGGCTCAACGTTCTATCTGTAGCTTTACCTCTAGGTGACCTTCGAAATCTGCTTTCCCTCCGAATCCCTTATTCTGATTCAATCTGCTCCAGGTCATTCTCAACAACTTCATGAAACTCGTCATGGCTCTATGTCAAAAACGACTTGGTCTCTAGAAAATCCAGACGAAGCAATTGAACTTGGCGGCCGAAAATTTGGAACGGGTGATGATGGGTTAGTATACCACAAAAACACTTTATCGTCTTTCACTCACGCCCTAACTTCAACAGGGCGCCTATGCTATGCAATATTGTCTGTACTGACAGAGGTCGCCATCCTCATGCTGACTATTGCCGTGCCCCTACGGGTCAGCCATGCCGTCCTGTAGAGGGCGTTCAGCACATTGCACACCAAATCCGTCCACACCCAAATCGACCAAAGGATTGGATCACACACAGTCTTCACTGGCGTAGAATGGGTAAGTTATATGTAGTCGAGTGTAATGGACTTGATTGACTGAGTTGTCTTGATTATAGGCTTCAAAGGTGATGTAGTGATGTACTTCTCGAAGTACACCCAGCTCATCCATATGTAATCCTCAGATCCCTACCCTCGCGAACATCAAATAAACTTTGCAAAATGGTAAGTGCTCATGCGTCCTATCAAAACATCTGTGCTCAGCCATAATATCTCTAGTGATTCGATGTGCCCTGGTAAAACGATGATATATTTGTTTGTAGTCACACACTAATCGTTAATTAGGCCCGGAACATGCTGCTACTGCGAATAGCGCCGCTCAACCATCGTACTGTATCCTCCCAATATTCCACCCTCCCGCTGCATTCAACGACGCGGGCATGGGATACATCTCAAACGACGGACACCATTTCTCCTGTAAAAATCCTACCGTCATGCAGCAAGCATTCCATGTGTATGTCGATTTCATTCTCTACCATTTAAGACTGTTTCTCCTGACGCCAATGGTCCAGAATATTTGTCATTGATAGATCTGGCTCGATGGGCAATACGGACCGCCAGCCACTAGCCAACACGCCGACCACTCCTTTGATTGGACAATACTGTAATAACCGTCTGGGAGCGGTGTACTCTGCTCTTCATGCCTTTTGGACCTCTCGAAATGCTGCTTTGAGCGCCTCTGGTCCCCAAGCCTCTCGCAAAGACTCTTACAGCGTCATCTTGTTTGACCACAATGTAAACACGGCGATAGCAGATGATTTTCGAAGCACTCCCGACCAGTTGCTTAATGTGGTTCTGCGTTACGGTGTAGGCGGAGGCACGGATTATACTTCTGCTCTTGACAGCGCGCGCACAGTCATGACTACTCACTGGAGCACCGAGAGGTAATCATAAAAAATTCTCGCAGAATCTGTTTCTCACTAAATGCCTCTTCAGGAGTCCTGTAATCATATTCTTGTCGGATGGAGAGTGCTCAGTGGCCGATCCTACGATGCAAAGTCTTTGTCGAGAAGCAGTCAACCGAGGGTAAGTTTCATCTTCCAAGGTATTGATTGAGACTCAGTATTTCAAAGGAAACCGCTTTCGTTTCACGCTGTCGCGTTTGGGCCCAGAAATGGAGCATTAAGACGCATGGCCCAGATCGCGTTGGAAGCGCAAAACCGGGCACCCAGAGACCCACTGCTGCCTCCTGCTGCTTATGTTGAATCATCCTATGCTGAAGCTTTGGATAGTGTCCGTCTTGCGGAGACCTTCCTGGGACTCGCGGATTCGTTAAAGAAGACGAGGGGTGCGTTGCTCCGCTGAAACGCTGAAGATCATAGACTACGATAGCGAAGACTCCTTACTTTTTGTGAATGTACTATACGATACGCTCTCATCACCAGACTTTACAACTACGATACGATTGGTATTAAATAACTTGTCACAATACAAGTATTCTTGCTGAGCACTATAACTTGAGAACGACATTCTACATTCCCATCGCGACTACAGTACATACAGTATGTAGGTGTACGAATTACATGAACATATCAAATGTCCTTGAACAGTATGTAGAACAGCATGTAGCACGTACAGTCAAAAAACGAAAGTGATTGGTGTACTCTGAACAGAATAACGCCGGAAAGTTCATACAAAGAGAAGGGTTGTCCATAAGCAGAGGCGCGTATAAAACTCAGCAGAGGATGTCTGCGTACACGGAGTTTCTCCGATACAAAGGTCCACGCTGATTCCCATCATACTGCCATCGCAGCACCGACTATGACTCCTCCAATCAGCACGAACGCAGAATAGATCGAGTCTCCCTTGACAGTCCTGCCAGCACCATTTGGGTTACTACTCCCAGATGCAGTCGGAGTAGCCTGGGAGGTAACGGTGACGATGGGAATGGAGCTTGAGGTTGTAGAGCTCGCCGTTGTAGTGGAAGACAGCGACGTAGTGGAAGACTGCGACGTAGTGGATGTAGTAGAAGTAACGGTTGACGTGGTTGTATTCGTGCTGGTAGTGGTATCCGAAGTGGCGGTAGACGACGTAGTCGAAGTTGAAACGCTGTCTGAAGACGACGAGGAAGAGTCTGAAGATGTCGACGAAGACGTCGAAGCTGGATCCGAATCCGAAGTACCGGTAGTACTCGAGGAAACAGGCGACGTGGTGGTGGTAGACGAAGTCTGGGTCGTTGTCGATGAAGCCGTGGTAACGTCTGTAGAAGAGGCTCTGTTGGCAGAACATAGACATTAGTTACATTTGGGGAATATACACAAAAAGACGTACATTGTGCCCGGGCCCAGGATACTACCAAGGATACCACTCTGAGCAGAAACTACAGATGCAACGGCAAGTACAAGGAAAAACTTTGGGTACATCGTGATTTGGGTAGTCAATCCTAGAGAGTCAAAAACGTTGAACGAAAGCTAGGTACGATGAGGATAAAACGAAGAAATATATATTGCATAGCTCTGAGCTCCACGCCGTGGCAGCGCTGAGCGAAACACATTTTATTATTTAGGCGCCGAGGCAATCTACAGCCGCGCCAAGCGCAGTACTCAAAGGTCGTTTTTCCCTCGTTTTTCCCTCGTTTTCTTCCAGGATTCCGCGGCGTTGTTCCCCATTATTTCCTCCCAACATTCGACGCGTCGACATGCCAAAATCACGGCAGGCATCTCTTTCGGACCAAGTCCCTGCATAATGATACCACACACTGAACTTGCATGGATTCAAAGTGATTGGCATGATGGGGAAAATGGAACACGCTGGTCCTGGTGGATACGGTAAGTTTGTCAACGTACATTGCTCTAACGTACTCCCTATCGATACTCGACTTCTTTGGGAGGAGCTTGCGATGTTGCCCGAGGTGTATAGCACTGCATGGTCGTGTTTTTTTACCTTGTTCAATGTTAGACTTGTAGTGCGGCGAGACGCTACATGGTGCGACGAACACGATTGGGCAGGCAGCTCTGAACCTTGCGGTCGATGCCGGGCTATCGTCACAGTAACTACAAGACGAGAAGATAGATTCGAGGATACAATGGCGTTCTTTGGCTCTAGATCTCCTTCCTTCTCCCAGTCCGGAAACCTCCTTTGGCCTGATACCGTCTCCATGGCTGCTATCACTTCATCGAACGGCTTGCTAGAGTATGATCAAGATGAAAGAACGCTTTCATTGATGGTGATACTCTGAGAGTAGCTGCTCCCGAACGACGCCAAATTGGGGTCGTTTCAGCTATTTTTATCATCTTTAATCGGATTATTAGTACTGGGTATGTGCGATTACTATCATAGTGTAGACTTTCACCGCTGATACTTAATCAAAGTATGTTCGTTACACCAAGTTCCATTTTCAGTGTTTCCTCTGTTTGCCTGAATATCACCTACGCCCTCTCCGAAGTCAATAACCTCCAGCGCACAATCCGCATCACCTGCTCACTCGTCATCTTCGGTGTCACTAACCATCTGCGCTATCCTCGCAATCATCGCCTACTTCGTCTGTCACGCCAAAGGCGGAGATTACGGGGTGTCGATTGGACGCACACGTTCATGCGTTTACCTTTGTTCACGCTTTCTTCCAACGCAGATTAGGCAGCTTGTTTAGTCGTCATATTGGCTTTACCTCCCGATAAACTTTTCCCTTCAGCTACTCCGTTCTATATTTACTCTTCCCTCACTTCTAGATATCATACCCACAATCCATAATCAACGGCGTCATCTCCAAGTTCGGGATCGTCTACCTTACATGGCAACTTCCTTCTTCCATTCAGTCAGACTCTGTACAAAGAATTTATTCAGTACAATTACGAATTTGTTGACCAGTGAGCACAGAAAGATAGCTATTTCTCTTGCTGAACATGCGGACTGGCGCTTACAATCTCACTCGGCGTAACAAGGGCTGTGGATGCTCGAGGACCAGCTGTGTGGACATCAGCAAGAAAAAAAAGGAAGAACAACTACTGAGCTAACCGTCTCAGATCCTGCAGGCTGTTTCCACGGTGTCGGGTGTGCGATGTCAAAAGTCTCTGCAATGATAGAGTTCGAGGACCAGCCCGGACCCCACCGCCACTTCATCTCTTCGCCTTTCGAATATTCCTCAGTGACGGAGTCCTTCTTTGGTTTCGGTGCCAAATCTACGCCCAGTCGATTCAAAATTAAAAAAAATAGTATCATTCAGCATATGTACTCACACTCTTCCTTGGTCTTGGATGTTTGTGTTTTGTTATCTGCTTGGCTCCGGCGATTACCACGACTTCCACTACCGCTTGCCCGGCCTCCCCTGCTTCCACTTGCCCGACTTTTACCTTTAATTTTACCTTTGCCATGTTGGCCTTGCTCGTCCTCCTCTTCATCGGTCTCCGAACGTTTCCGCTTCTTGCTGGACTGGTTCTCGCCATCATTGTCAATCCCAGCGTGATATCGGAAAATTTGGAGCAGGAGGTCGAAGAATGCTTCTTCACACGTTATTGGCTCAATCCACGTTATATATCTAAATGCGATTATCAGGCAAGCCCCGACTGACTTCTGAGGCAGCCTCCAATAGTATTTCGACCCATCTTCATGGGCTAGATACTCGTTGAATGGCGCTACTTGAAAAGCGTTGCCCTCCGAGTTGGGCGTTTCGTCGTCAGGAATGGATGCAGATGATAGTACACGATACACTTTCTGTCCTTTTGGGGGCTTTGAAGATGACCAGCGCAGGTCTTTTGTGGGACGGGTAGGTCCTGGGATGAACAAGACGGGAAGGAAGTTGGTTGTTTACTCGAGAGCCACTGAATAGTCGATGACTTGATAAAGGTCAAGAAAGGGGTACGCTTTGCGCTCTGCCTTACTTTCATGATCCTGACGAAGGTTGTCCAGAATCTGCAAAGACAGATGAGTGTACTGGTATAGTACTAGGCCCTCGTTTACAAACCTCATCAACTGCTAGACCTAGACCTACTCTGGAGATCAGGAACTCGCAGATTTCTCTGCACGGCACAAATGCCAGACTTGGCCCTGATTCAAAGGTATCCAACATCAATTCATGACAAGTGGCATAGACTGGGAGAGTATTTTGATAAGATAAATTATCATCGTTCTGAACTTGGAGCAACAAACTCATGCCATAGTATATTCTCGTTATTGCTGTGACTGAAATCCTTTGAGATCAGCTGCGCTGAGCTTCCAAGCTCCACCTATGTGATATTGGTTCAGCTTCACATTAGGCAATGTACAAGTCGCGACGCACCAAAAGTCTCTTGTAACCATCCGAACCGTCGAAGATATGACGGCGGAGCAAGCTCCCCAAAGGCCGGTTTAAGCAAAACGCACAGCGCGTTGAATCCTTCGTCTTGAAGGACATTGAGCGCTTCAGATTACGTACTCGTTCGTTTTCATCCCCTCTTGAAACCGTACCGCAAGGAAATGCCCCACAGGAAACGGCTGAAAGGCGAGATGACTAACGACAAAGTTTCTGTCGCTCGTACAGCACCGTAGAAACTCTAGCGATACAAGTAGCTATGTTTGATATACAGTTGACACCTCTTGAAGTGGATCGGCTTTTCGGTCTTCACGCCGACTGAGACGTCGTATCCTTATTAGTAAGTTAAGACAGGTAGTAGAGCATGACTAATTGCTTACTAGTGCGCATTCTCAAGATGCTCTCCAATCCCGAGCAAAGCAGCCGATACTTTAACCCAAGAAGAATATAAAAAGGTGGTTTAGTCTTCTATGATACTCCCACTTCAAACTTACAACTTACCCATCAGGCTATATTAACCAGCTACTTGCCCGAAACTACATAATGTCAGAGATAATGAACGCCATCGTCATTCCTTCCTTTGGAGGACCTGAAGTCCTTTCATACCAGAAAATGCCAAAACCGATTCCAACACCAGGCGAAGTGCTGATCCGAGTACGCGCTTTCGGGGTCAACCACGCCGAGATGCACATGCGCAAAGGCGAATGGGACGAATGGAATCCCATCACAGGCCTCGAATGTGTCGGTACTGTGGAAGCCTGCCCCTCGGGTGACCTCGCTGTCGGATCCAAAGTGATTGGCGTGATGGGGGGAATGGGACGCACCCGTCCTGGGGGATACGGCGAATTTGTCAACGTACCTCTCTCCAACGTACTTCCTATCGAAACTCGACTTCCTTGGGAGGAGCTTGCGGCGTTGCCCGAGGTGTATAGCACCGCATGGTCGTGTTTGTTCACCTTGTTAGACTTGCAGCGCGGCGAGACGCTACTGATCCGTGGTGCGACGAGCACGATTGGGCAGGCAGCTCTGAATCTTGCGATCGATACCGGAGCTAATGTCACAGCAACTACGAGACGAGAGGATAGATTCGAGTGGTTGAAGAGTATGGGTGCAGTAGACGCGGTGCGGGAACAAGACGGGCTTGATGAATATTTTAAAACGACACGCTTCGACAAGGTCTTGAACTTGATCGGCAACCGCGTACTGGTGGAATCCATTGAGTTGACCCGGACTGGAGGAAGGATCTTGCAGGCGGGCTGGTTGGGAGGTCTGGCGCCGGTCAAGGATTTCAATCCCATGGTGGAGATGAAGCCCGGGGTACACTTCAGCCTGTTTCATAGCAAGGTACTTGGCTCGCAGGAGTTTCCGCTGTCAGCCATTCCACTGCAGGACATCGTACGAAAAATCGAGGACAGGAAATGGGATGCGAAACCTGCAAAAGTTTTTGGGTATGGTGATATCCATAGCGCGCATAGGGCGCTGGATTCGCATGATGTGGGTGGAAAAATAGTTGTAAAGCACTAGGTAGTGGATGCCGCAGCTAGACGAACAGTGTAGTAAAATGTAAACAAATACTTACATGCTCTGTATCAAATCAAATTGGTGTAATACTTGTTGGATAATAATCAAGTAACTACTAGTAGTAGCCCGAAGTAGGTTCGCTAACTCACCTGAACAATTCCACCTCGTCAGTTCGCAAACGAAATGCGTGATCTTGTCTTGACTCGTCTCATAAGGCCAAAAGTGGTTGAGTCTTTCAGGTATGTCCCAACTGGGACATGCACTCTCAAGCTTACCGCAGAAGCCTGGTGAAACGTGCATCCAGCTTACAATCTCTGTCTAGTCAAGGGTTCTCTCTCTCTGTTAGCATAGAGTAGCCAAGCTTGCTTTTCTACTAGGCCGTGATCTTGACCATGGTGATTTGCGTCCGAGAACTTGCACAGATTCAGATCACGATATGTAGGCCAAGAAAATCACGAATCGCGAGACCTCAAAACTATAGGTTTTTGCACTTACTATAGATCGGAGTATTTCGTTGCCACTTGAGCTGAAAAAGATTGGGATGTCGACGTGTAATCAGTCATGCGTAAGACGAGCGCCAAAACTCCACTTTGGGAGAGCAAAGAAAGTCCGTTTTCAGCCAAAACTCCAGTGTGACTTTGCTTTGCTCACACTAGCCAGGATAAAATTTGGCCACCTGCATCCGCGGTACACGTAGGTCGAATTGTGTGTAGTGCGGTTCCTCAACGGGATCGTACACGTTATTCTCCTCTAGGAAAGAAAGACTGTAAATTCCATTATTATTACTATAAAGTACTTAGAGGTCAACAGGTAGGAAATCTACGGCACCCATGTCAAAGTTTGTCTGAGTATAAGTTTCACCATCCGATGTAGCGGAAATATTTAAGAAGTTCGTAGTGGTTGTTACATTACCCGTGAAAAATATGAAGCCGTTGTCGGGAGGATTTGTTTCATCGAGAATAAGATTGACCGTGGTGAAAACAGGAAAAAAGGGAGGGGCAGTGTCAGTTGACTTTGGATCAAAAGTAGTTATCGATGCAGTCGACGAAGTTGCGTCTCCACGGACCTGTTGGACAAGAATGAGAAATTAAACAACTTGAAAGAAAAACCTAGTAGAACGGCATACCGCGACAACAAGTCTATCAAACTGTTGGAAGGAAGCAGTCAACAGAACCGTTTCGCTCCGACTGTTGTCGATGAACACCGAATCCTGCTCAATCACAAATCCATCACCCCCGTTATCAACTGTTATAGGATCAGAGCCATCGTTGTTGTTAATTTCGAACCAGAACTTGGAGATGGAAGTTGCTCCATTAATGGTGGCATTGAAGTTGTAGCGCTTGGCGGTGAATTGCGCACTAACTATATTGAAACCAATCTGTTGGGCCCCAGATGATTCCACGGAGCATCCAGTGGATGGGCAGAACGATCCCTGTCTGTCGGCCCACAACAGTGTTAATGTGGCATTTGGGCTCGGATTCAGAACCTATGCAATCGTTATCAGGAACAGCCTTAACCGTGGAATTGTATTCTACTTACGCGTAAAGTAGTCGCCATAGAAAGTGTTCCATTTCGGTAAGAAAACAGGGGCTCAGAGACAAGATAATCGAATGGCTCAGAAATTGCCTGAGTGAGATTCACACCGTTTGGAACAGTGTTGATCATCCTTTCAATAAGATCTCCGCATGTTTGAGTAAAAGTGTCGGGATTGAGGAGACTAGTGAAGTGTATGTAAGCAACTTGTCAGGAATTTACATACTAGAAAGGAGAACACCTTTGCATTGTTTCATTTCCATCACTCGAGAAAATCCGGAGGTCCGACCTGGTAGTAATGTTGGGACCAACAACAAGGACATTTTCCGTCGTGTTTTGCAGATACTGGGAGACACTATACCCATCTCGTTAGAAAAGAAAAGACAAGTGTACTGAGCATAACCTACATTGTGTTATCAAAAGCAGGCGTTGTATCAAAGTCCACAAATGTGTCTTCAGGATCCGTTATGATTTGAGGGAAATCCACTTGTCTCACTCCCCCAAAAGTATGTCCACATGCAACAAGGGCTATCATTTCTGTGGCATTGAACCCTTGTTGCCTGAATAACTCTGTGTGCGTGGCAAGGTCTTGCTGAGGTTGAGGAACAGTCGGGGGCCCCGCCTCGCTAGCATCAACACGTCCCGCACGGAATGGAATGAATGGACCTCCACAAGCTTGGACCGCAATCACCGCCCCCAAGGCAATCGTATCCGCCGTTCCAAACATCGGCGCAACGGTTTGTGCACTAGAGAAATCACTCAGGGACTGCGCCATTCCTTCACCGACATTCTATAGTACATGTAAGTTTGAGGAGTGCATTGGTACAGAGAAACACACCTGAGGCCTGTCAAGCTCAAATTGGATGGAGGCATCTAGTCCTCCCGATCCATCGTCTACATTATGGGTTGACATGTCATGATATGCCTAGTATATCGAATGAGCATACTCATACATGTGAAGTATGTGGTAAACTACTCACAATCCGAAGCCATTGTGCAGATATAGTCGTATCGTCGCGCGGCGTGCAACCTGATAAGAAGAAGAAGTGTAGATTACCCTCAAAAAGCTGTTGATCCACGTAGCTCAATTGAGCATTGGGCCAATGGAATGTCGAAGTACTCTGAGCGTAGCTGGCGCCAACGGCGTAAGCTGCTGTCACTGCCTGGATCAATGGGACACGGGAAAGCATGGAGTTGCAAGTCTGTTAACCACTTGTGGGCTGAAAAACGGCTGGGAAGGATCCTTACAGTGCTTTAAGTACGCACCATTGAATTCAGGTACATTACTGTACTGGAAGTTGTAGACGTACTTAGCAATGTGTTGAGCATAAACTTGGCCACGTATGATAGGTCATACTACTTAGTCCTAAGTTCGTACTTGTTTGAAGCCTCCGAGCGGTGCGAAGGCACGATCGGAGCCATTGAGCGAAGGTCCCTAATCGGTTGAAGGAGGCCTTCTCTGTATGTGCATATGTATGGAGGCAAGCAGGAAGGATGGTTCCTGGCATGTATTGCTCGGCCGAACAGACTTTTCCGTATGGCCCGGAAGGTCAGAACTTTATCCTGAAATATCGTTCGAATCATTGGGCACGCTTAGGACCCGCTGAACACAGTCTCGCCGATTCGAATGGGCCCATCAATTATTTTCCAGGATTGATAGTTCCACGACGAAGAAGGTGGATAATACTGTGATCCGGACCTCGGCGACTTGAGTCCCTGAACAGCGATAGGCTTTGCTTCTGCGATTTAGAGTTTCGGAGACTCCGCAAGAGGACCTGAAATATTGCGTTGAATGGTATATTATTGTGGACATTGAGCTACCGATACAATGTCGCTGATTGTCTCGTAATGAGAGAAGAATTGTTGAATTTGGTGGGGACATTGTTTGTAAAACTTTAAAGATAAGTAGTCGTGTCATCTGAGTCGTAGCTGACGGAACTGGGAATTAGAGCGGCGCTTAAAAGGGTTCCCACTGCTAATCGGCGACGGTAAAGGTCACTACAAAATCAGAGTACTAGGGAATAGTGTATAGACGTGGCCGCTCAGCCAGCACCTTCGTTCTGTCCTGATACCGTCCTAGGTTCTGGAAAGGCAAGACTTGTCGAAATTCGAGTGATCTATCTTATGATTCAGTGTACAGAGTACCATGGCGACTTGCCTCTATCCTTAACTTACCATTACTTTCGCTTGATAAACTTCGCTTTTTGCCGGGTGGAGGAGCCTTTCTGAAGAGGAGTTTCGAGGAAAGATCCAAGATTTTGCTCAAGAGAATACGGCGGCAGGCTGCCAGGTAGCTGAAGAATATGCGTAGAAAGCAGGAAGCATGTTACAAGAGTGGGCAATATATATCATATGTGAGGACTCGAGCATCGTCAGTGTCAGCAAATTTACTGTTTTATGACCTACATAGATTGGATCCACTATTTCTGCTTGACTTCCACGGTTTGTTGTCCGCACCTTCCGCCGTTTTTTTGGCCTTTCTCCTCTTTGCAGTCCTGGATGGAAACATTTCAGTCCATATTCTTTTCAAGAGAGAGTATTATCTGGTGGCGCATAACACAACACCGCCCTACACGAAAGGAACGCCGCGGTTCATGAAAATTTGGGGTTTAGGTATTGGCTCGCAAGATCAGAAGATGAGACAGTTGGGTGGAAGGGTGCAGAGCTTCGAGATGATTTGACACATGCACCTTCAAGTATAGCAGAAACCTGGTGAAAACCTACATCCACTTACTTTCTCTGTCCAGCCAAGTGTTTTCTCGCTCTGTTAGCATGGAGTAGCAGCCGGGCTTACTTTTCTAGACCGTGATTTGGTTACTCCCGCGTCTGAGAACTTGCGAAGGTAATGAGACCTGTTCATTCCAGGATATGGCCAAAAGTATAAATAACCGCGAGACTTCAAAGCTATAGTTCTTCGCAAAGTTACTATGCACCGGAGTATTTCGCTGCCAGTCCCAGGGCCTTGAACTTAATCGGCGTTAGAGAAAGAAAAAGATTGGGATGTCGAAGGACTAATCAGTTATTGCGTAAGACGGGCGCCAAAATTCCACTTTGGGAAAGAAAGTCGGTTTTCAACCAAAACTCTGGTGTGACTTTCGCTTTTCTCGCACTGCTCAAGATCACCTTCGGCCATTTGCATCTGCGGCATGCATCGGGCGCAATGTTTGTAACGCTGTTGTTCCTCTATGGAACCGAACACGTTATGCTCTTCCTCCTCATCCAGGAAAGAAAGATTGTAAAATTCCATTATTATTATCACAAAGTACTTATTAGATTTCAACAAACAGGAAATCTACGGCACGCATGTCAAAGTTCATCTGGGTATAAGTTTTACCATCCGATGTAGCGGAGATATTTAAGAAGTTCGTAGTGGTTGTTACATTGCCCGTGAGAAATATGAAGCCGTTGTCGGGGGGATTTGTCTCATCGAGAACAAGATTGACCGTGGTGATAACTGGGAAAAAGGGAGGAGCAGTGTCAGTTGACTTCGGATCAAAGGCAATTATTGATGCGGTCGACGTTGCGTCTCCACGGACCTGTTGGATGAGAATGAGAAATCAAGCAATTCAGAAGAAAGGCCTAGTAGAACGACATACCGCAACAACAAGTCTATTGAACTCTTGGAAGGAAGTACTCAACAGAATCATTTCGCTCCGACTATTGTCGATGAACACCGAATCCTGCTCAATCACAAATCCATCGCCCCCGTTATCAACCGTTATAGGGTCAGTACCGTCGTTGTTGTTAATTTCGAACCAGAACTTGGAGATGGAAGTTGCTCCATTAATGGTGGCATTGAAGCTGTAGCGCTTGGCGGTGAATTGCGCACTAACTACATTGAAATTAATCTGTTGGACCCCAGATGATTCCACGGAGCATCCAGTGGATGGGCAGAACGATCCCTGTCTGTCGGCCCATAACAGTGTTAGTGTGGCATTTGGGCTCGGATTCATAACCTATGCAGTCGTCATCAGGAGCAGCCTTAACCGGGCTATTGTATTCTACATACCCGTAAAGTAGTTGCCATAGAAAGCGTTTCATTTCGGTAAGAAAAACAGGGGCTCAGAGACAAGATAGTCGAATGGCTCAGAGATCGCCTGAGTGAGATCCACACCGTTTGGAACAGTGTTGATCATCCTTTCAATGAGATCTCCGCATGTTTGAGTAAAAGTGTCGGGGTTGAGGAGACTGGTGAAGTGTATGTAAGCAACTTATCAGGAATTTACTAGAAAGGAGAACACCTTTGCATTGTTTCATTCCCGTCACTCGAGAAAATCCGGAGGTCCGACCTGGTAGTAACGTTGGGACCAACAACGAGGACATTTTCCGTTGTGTTTTGTAGATACTGGGAGACACTATAACCATCTCGTTAGAAAAGAAAACATAAGGGGAAGCATAACGCACATTGTGTTATCATAAGCAGGCGTCGTATCAAAGTCCACAAATGTGTTTTCGGAGTCCGTTATGATTTGAGGGAAATCCACTTGTCTCACTCCCCCAAAAGTATGTCCACATGAACAAGGGCTATCATTTCTGTGGCATTGAACCCTTGTTGCCTGAATAACTCTGTGTGTGTGGCAAGGTCTTGCTGAGGTTGAGGAACAGTCGGGGGCCCCGCCTCGCTAGCATCAACACGTCCCGCACGGAATGGAATGAATGGACCTCCACAAGCTTGGACCGCAATTACTGCCCCCAAGGCAATCGTATCCGCCGTTCCAAACATCGGTGCAACAGTTTGTGCAACAGAGAAATCGTTCAGAGACTGCACCATTCCTTCACCGACGTTCTATGATAGATGTAAGTTTCAGGTGAGCATTAGTACAGAGAAACGCACCTGAGG